>VONZ01002995.1:0-31137 GCA_012976165.1 Labeo catla | reverse complement strand
AACTGGAACAACTAACAGTGTTGGTGATGTAAAATAGATTTTGAAACAAATTTAATTTCAGCTGTAAAGCAGTTGTATAGAAGATATTAGTTTCTTTATTCAGATCAATTCTATGGAAGGTGGTTTCTGCCATGGAATAAAAAATAAGAAATCAACACAATTCAGGCTCTTTTTTATAAACATAGAATAGTGAGACTTTTTCTGAATTCTAGGTTACATCTCAATATTCTCACAATCTCTGAATTCTGACTTTACGTCCCTCCATTGTGCCTTTTTGTTTTTTTTGCAATTCTGATTTTTTTCTCCACAATTCCAAGTTTACATCATCTATTTCTTACTTCTCACAATTCTGAATTTACTTTTCGCCATTCTGACTTTTTAACCGCAATTCTGACTTTACGTCTAGCAGTTCTGATTTTTTCTCAAAATACTGACTTTACATCTTGCAATTCCGACTTTCTTGCAGTTCAGACTTTACGTCTTGCAGTTCTGAGGTTTTGCTGTACTCTAACTATACATGTCGCAATTCTGATTTTACGTCTCGCAATTTTGACTTTTTTCTCACAATTCCGAGTTTACATCATCTGTTTCTTACTTCTCGCAATTCTGATTTTACGTCTTACAATTCAGTTTTTTTTTTTGCTGAATTATGACTTTACATGTTGCAATTCTGACTTTTTATTACAGTTCTGAGTTTACGTCTTGCAGTTCTGTTGTATTCTGATTTTACATCTCGCAATTCTGACTTTTTTACATCTCGCAATTCTGAGTTCTGAGTTTTTTACAGTTCTGAGTTTTGAGTTCTGAGTTTGCATCTTGCAATTGTGACTTTTTTCTTTCAATTCTAACTTTACGTTCTGAGTTTCTGTCTCGCAATCCTAACTTTTTCTCGCAATTCTGAATTTACTTCTCATGATTCTGACTTTTTTATCGCAATTCTGACTTTACGTCTCGCAGTTCTGATTTTTTCTCAAATTACTGACTTTGCATCTTGCATATCCGACTTTCTTGCAGTTCTGAGTTTTTGCTGTACTCTGACTATACATGTCACAATTCAGACTTTTTTCGCAATTCTGAATTTAATTCTGACTTTCTTGCAGTTCTGAGCTTACGTCTCTCACTTCTGAGTTTATGTCTTGCAGTTATTGCTGTATTCTGACTACACGTCGCAATTCAGGCTTTTTCTGCAATTCTGATTTTACGCCTCGCAAATCTGACTTTTTTCTCACAATTCCGAGTTTACATCATCTATTTCTGATTTTAAATCTCGTGATTCTCACTCTTTTGCAATTCTTAAGTTTCTGTCTCGCGATTCTGACTTTCCTCCTGCGATTCTGATTTGACACGCCGCAATTCTGACTTCTTTCTCGCAACTCTGAGTTTACATCTTACTATTCTGAGTTTTTGCTGTATTCTGACTTTAGATGTCGCAATTCAAACTTTTTTTTTGTTTTTTTGAAGTTCTGATTTTATGTCTCGCAGTTCTGAATTTTTTCGCTGAATTTTACATTTCACAATCCCGACTCTTCTCATAATTCTGACTGTACATCTTGCAATTCTGACTTTTTTTCTTGCAATTCAGAGTTTACATCACGTGATTGTGGCTTTTTCCTCGCAATTCTAACTCTACATCTCACAGTTCTTATTTTTTTCTTACAATTCTGACTTTACATCTTGCAATTCTAACTTTTTTGCACTCCTGAGTTTACGTCTTGCAGTTCTGTTGTATTCTGCTGTATTCTGACTTTACGTGTCGCAATTCAGACTTTTTTTCTGAATTCTGCAAAAAACTCTGTCTTTACATTTAGCAATTCAGATTTTTTCCTTGCAATTCTGAGTTTACATCTCACAATTCCAAGTTTACATAATCTATTTCTTACTTTCTTCTCGCAATTCTGAGTTTACGTCTCGTGATTCTCAATTTTTGCAATTTGAGTTTCTTGCGATTTTGACTTTTTTTTGTCGCAGTTCTGATTTTACGTCTCACAGTTTTGTTGTATTCTGCTGTATTCTGACTTTACGTGTCGCAATTCAGACTTTTTTCGCAATTCTGATTTTACGTCTCGTAATTCTGACTATTTTTTTCTGAATTCTGCAAAATAATTCTGACTTTACATTTAGCAGTTCAGATTTTTTCCTTGCAATTCTGAGTTTACATCTCACAATTCTGACTCTTTTCTCATAATTCTGACTATACGTCCTGCAATTCTGGCTTTTTTCTCACAATTCCAAGTTTACATAATCTATTTCTTACTTTCTTCTCGCAATTCTGAGTTTACGTCTCGCAATTCTGACTTCTTTTTGCTGAATGCTGCTAAACAATTCTGACTTTACATTTAGCAATTCTGACTTTTTTTTCTCACAATTCTATCTTTACATCTCACGATTCTTTTTTCTCGCAATTCTGAGTTTACGCCTCACAATTCTGACTCGTCTCATAATTCTGACATCTTGCAATTCTGACTTTTTTCTCGCAATTCTGATTTTTGGTTCACAATTTGGTGTTTATGTCTCACATTTCTGACTGTTCTGACTCATAACTCTGAATTTGCGTCTCTCACAATTCTAACTTATTCCCTGTATTCTGCCTTTTTCACTTAATTTCGAGTTTACTGTAATCTTGCTAAAAAACAAAAAAGTCTTTTCTCTCAGCTTCAAAGAATCCCAAATGATGTCAAAAGTCTCAGCTGATTTTCCTAAATTGATAGAAGAATAAAACAAGACTTTTGCTGGAGTTTTGTTTAGATATTTCTTTTCAGAAAAAGTCTTCAATCATCTCACAAATGTCTCTTCTAGAGTTTTGGCAGTATCGCATGTAAAAAAAAGTACTCTGAAATACTTTAAGTTTCAAATCAGAACTAAATCTGTTATACTGTGCTTCATTTTTCCAAAGTACTAAAATCTGCAGTCAAAGGTTGTGATTGCAGAGTCTCTAGCACAACGTCACCCTTTCCTTTTCTTTAAACTGAGCTTCTCATGTGATTTCTGTCTTTGCAGTTTCTCTCACATGGAAAATGTGGTTTTGACAGCTTCAGCATCTGCTGTTACCACAGCATACAGCATCACACACGCTCACGCTGACCTAAAGAGGGCGTGTTTGCGCTGCTGTGTGATCTCTGCTGAGTAGAGCATGTTTGAGGATGATTAGTTGGCGGTCTGTGTACTGATGTCAGCTGATGTCAGCCACTGTTTTACCAGCATCATAAAGGTGCTTCTGCAAACACACCTCGCTCGCCTCGTGTTTGGAGAACAAGCCTCGAGAAACGAAGTTGTTCTGAAGCACGTCAGATTGAGGTGACGTCAAAATCATGCTGCAATTGCCAGTGGTTTGTGATTGTTTGAAGCAAACTAACACACCTATTTAGTGAGCTAAGTAGGCAGCATTTTAAGACATCTTAGGTGCTTCCAAATGTAGGTAGCATAATTATGCTGCCACATAAGATACATCATTTTGGCCAAATTATAAAGCAGCATTGCATGTATTTGCCAAGGTGAAGGCAATCCCAGAATGCATTGCTTAATGAAGAAATGCCTCTATCATCATGGAACTCATTATCTTAGCAAACTCTATTCTAATCAGTTATGAGTTGAGTCTGTTACACAGAGCTTTGTATGTGAGCTGTATTGAGTTTCTGTCTAAGCAGAGTGTTTTTAGATCACTCACTTATGAGGCTTCATTTAAGTTAAGATGCTGCCCTAGAAACTGCTTTTGTAGATTTTGGAACAGAGCCTTTCTTTTTCTCTCGGACTCCTTGGTTTTTTCCCTTGCCATAAAATCAATTGTTAGATCCCTCTGACTGCTGCTGTGTGTGTGCTGGTGAATAAGCTGATAATTCTTCCTGAGAACAGAGAACTGCCCAACAGCAGATACTTTGGGCTCCGACCACCTAGCAACCACCCGGAACACCCTAGCAGTGCCTTAGCAACCGTACTGAACACCCTAGCATCCACCGAGAACACCCTAGCAATGGCCCTTAGAACCACCATGAACATCCTATGATCATAGCAGCCACCATGAACACCGTAGTAATGCCTTAGCAACCACCTTAAACACACTAGCATTGACCTAGAAACCACTGCCCTAGCAACACCCTAGAAACCCACACAAATGTCTTAGCAACCACTATGAACTCCCAAAAACACCCTAGTAACTGCCATTAACACCCAAACAATGCTCATGTAGCCGCCATGAACACCTAAGCAACACCCTAGCAACTACCCATAACACCCTAGCAACCATCATGAACACCCTAGCAATGGCATAGCAATGGCCATAAACACCCTAACAATGCCTTAGCAACCACTATCCTACAAACACCATAGTGACCAACATGTAAACCATAGGAATGCCGTAGCAGTTGCTATGAACACCATAGCAATGCCCTAGCATCTGCTACCCTAGCAATACCCTAGAAACTCACACAAATGTCTTAGCAACACCCTAGCAACCACTATGAACTCTCAGAAACACTCTAATAACCACCATGAACATCTTATCAGCACCCTAGCAACATGAACATCTTATCAGCACCCTAGCAACATGAACATCTTATCAGCACCCTAGCAATGGCCCTTAGAACCACCATGAACATCCTATGAAAATAGCAGCCACCATGAACACCCTAGTAATGTCTTAGCATCCACCTTAAGGCGGGCGTACACGGTGCGATTTTTGAGGTCGTACGAGCTTCGCATGCGATTTTTTTGGTTATCGGAGGAAATCGTCTCTTCTCGTATGGTCGGGGCTCGTATGGTGTGTGAGAAATTACGAGACGAGCAGAGTGCCTTACGAGCACTTCCCGACCTCACGATCATTTTTAAACATGTCAAAAAACTTCGGGAGCTGTCGGATTGAAAGCGTGACGTGTGTGCTGTTGAACGAGCCGAGTTGTTGAGCAAACTGGAAATTTAGCTATAGTGGTGGCCAACTAGCCCCCTCGACGTGCATAATACTACGTTAAAACATACATTACAATACTGTACAGTGCTGTAGCATTGCAGTTCCAATGTCTTTAATGCATATGCTTGTTAGCACTGCTGTAGAGGTGAAGTTTTGTCAAGTTTGCAACCAGTGTACACACGCAAGGGTGATCAGACGGTTCCTGCATGTGTAGCAACCCAGCTGGCATTTTAACGTGGAGTCAGCGTTGAATCAACGTCAGGTGTCAGTGTTGGATAACCGTTGGATTTTGTTTAGATTTTGCAAATCGAATCAACGTTGAAATAGCAACGTCATTCCAACGTAACGTTTGTCAACATAGGTGAATTTGCCAACATTGAATCAATATTGATTTTAGTTTAGATTTTGCAAATCCAATCAACGTTACAATTTCAACGTCACTAAAGTCCTGCTTTTCAACAGTTTATTGATCAGCATTGTTTGGATGTTGGAACGTTATTTTTCTACTGATATTATTTCAACAAAATGTTTAAAAGTCATGGTTGTAAAAATAATGTTGATTTGACGTACAACTAAAACATTTATTTTTATTTCTATGTTGAATCCGTAGTGAGTTAACAACACCATTTCAACCATTTGGTATTCAACGTTGTTTTGACGTTGAATGAATGTTTTTTCATAAACTGACATTATTTCAACCACATTTAAACGTTTAAGGTCGGTCGAATGCCAGCTGGGAAAGAGTCACGGCTCATATTTTTTGTATGCAGTTATGAGATAGACAGAGAGCAGTTGAATTTAACAGTACATACACAGTATATTATACACAGGCTTTCTCTCAGATTTCATGGGCAAACAATCTGATCACCCTAAATATACTCAACTTTATTCAAGACAAATCGAGGTCCATAAAGACAATAAAAAAAAAAAAAACAACAATACAAAACATTTAAAAAGATAGAAAGACATACAGAGACACACTGCATGATTTAACATTTTACTGTTAAATTTTACCGAAAAGGATCTCTTCCTCGGAGTCCATGTTTTTGGCGCGGAACTTCGTGAATGTGATTGCCTCGGAAATCGGCAGGTTTTAAAATCGTGCCGTGTACCACTGCGTCCGTAAACAAAGTCACTCGTGACGTGTGCGTGGCCATACGGTCTTCCGACTGTCCGAATTCGCACCGTGTACGGCCGCCCTTAAACACACTAGCATTGACCTAGCAACCACTGCCCTAGCAGCACCCTAGAAACCCACACAAATGTCTTAGCAACACCCCAGCAACTACTATGAACTCCCAAAAACACCCTAGTAACTGCCATTAACACCCAAACAATGCTCATGTAGCCGCCATGAACACCTAAGCAACACCCTAGCAACTACCCATAACACCCTAGCAACCATCATGAACACCCTAGCAATGGCATAGCAATGGCCATAAACACCCTAACAATGCCTTAGCAACCACTATCCTACAAACACCATAGTGACCAACATGTAAACCATAGGAATGCCGTAGCAGTTGCTATGAACACCATAGCAATGCCCTAGCAACCGCTACCCTAGCAATACCCTGGAAACTCACACAAATGTCTTAGCAACACCCTAGCAACCACTATGAACTCTCAAAAACACTCTAATAACTGCCATGAACACCCAATCAATGCCCTAGCAACATGAACATCTTATCAGCACCCTAGAAACCACTATGAATGCTGTAGCAATGCCCTAGCAAAACACCCTTAAACACCCTAGCAATGCCTTAGGAACACACTAGAAACCGACACCAATGTCTTAGCAAAGCCCTAGCAACCATCCACAGCATCCTAGCGATGCCCTAGTAGTCATTCATAACACCCTAGCAACCAACATGAACACTATAGCAACTGCCATTAACACAACAGCAATTGTGACTGCAACTGCTGTGCGCACCCAAGCAATGCCCTCGCAGCTGCCATGAACACCTTAGCAACACTCTAGCAACTGCCCACAACACTCTACCAACCATCATGAACACCCTAGAAATGCCCTAGCAACCACTATCCCGGAACCACCTAAGAAACGATCATGAACATCTTATGAACACCTTAGAAATCATTATGAACATTCTAGCAATGCCCTAACAACCACCTAAAACTCCCTAGGACTGCCTTAGCAACCATTAAGAACACCCCAGCAATGGCCCTAGCAACACCCTAGAAACTAACACCAATGTCTTAGCAACGCCCCTAGCAACCATCCAAAACACCCTAGCAATGCCCTAGAAGTCATTCATAACACATTTAGCAACTACCATGAACACCATAGCAACTGCCATCAACATCCTAGCAGTGCCCCAGATACCGCAACCGCTGTGTACATTCTACTAATGCCTTCGCAACTGCCATGAACACCTTAGCAACATCCTATCAACTACCCATAACACCCAAGTAACCATCATGAACACCCTAGCAATGCCATGGCAATGACCGTAAACACCCTAACAATGCCTTAGCAACCACTGTCCTAGAAACACCCTAGAAACCAACATGTAAACCATAGGAATGCCATAGCAATCCCCTGGCAACCACCACAAACTTCTTAGCAATGCCCTAGCGACCACTATTAACTCCCAAAAACACCCTAGTAACTGCCATAAACAACCAAACAATGCCCATGCAGCCGCCATGAACACCTTAGCAACACTCTAGCCACTACCCACAACACCCTACCAACCATCATGACCGCAATGAACACCCAAGCAATGCCCTAGCAACCACTATCCTAAAACCACCTTAGAAACAAACATGAACATCTTATTAACACCTTAGAAATCATTATGAACACCCAAGCAATGCCCTAACAACCACCCAAAACACCCTAGGAGTCCCTTAGCAACCATTAAGAACACCCCAGCAAATGGCCCTAGCAACCATCTTAAACACCCTAGCAACAGCCTAGAAACTGACACCAGTATCTTAGCAATGCCCCTAGCAACCAGAACACCCTAGCAATCACTAACACCTTAGCAATGGCTCTAGCATCCTCCCACAATACCCTAGCAACCATCATGAACACCCTAGGAACATCGCAACCGCCATGAACACTCTAGTAATGCCTTGTCAACCACCCTAAACACCCTAGCAGTGTCTTAGCAACCAGAACACCCTAGCAATCACTAAGTACACCTTAGCAATGGCCCTAACATCCACCCACAACACCCTATCAACCACCATGAACACCCTAGTAATGACGTAGCAACCACTACTATAGCAACACCTTAGAAACTGACAAAAAATGTCTTCGCAATGCCCTAGCAACCTCTATGAAGTCCCTACTAACACCCTAGCAGCCATCCACAACATCCTAGCAATGCCCTAGCAGCCATTCATAAAACCCTAGCAAACATCATGAACACCCTAGCAATGCCATAGCGACAGCCATCCTAAAAACATCCTAGAAACCAACATGAACACCATAGCAGTACTCTAGCAACCACCCTTAACACCCTAGCAACCAACACGTAAACCATAGGAATGCCACAGCAATCACTATGAACACCATAGCAATTCCCTAGTAACTGCTACCCTAGCAACCATCACAAACTTCTTACCAATGCCCTAGCAACTGCTGTGCATACCCTAGCAACAACACATAATATCCTAGCAATCATTACCCTAGCAACTCCCTAGAAACCGACATGAACACTCTAGCAATCCCCTAGCAACCATTGCCATAGCAACCACCACAGACTTCTTAGCGACACCCTAGAAACCACTATGAACATTCTAGCAATGCCTTAGCAACCACCCACAACACCCAACAACCACTAACGTAGCAACCACCATGTCACAGCAATCACTATAACCATCATAGCAATACCCAAACAACCACAAACTTTTTAGCAATGCCCTAACAACCACTATGTATACCCTAGCAATGCCCTAACAACCACCCATAATACCCTAGCAACACGCTAGAAACCAGCATGAGCATTCTAGCAATGCCCTAGCAATCATTACCATAGCAACCACCTCAAACTTCTTAGCAACACCCTAGAAACCACTATGACCACTATAGCAATGCCCTAGCAACCACTACCCTAGCAACGCCCTAGAAACCACTATGAACATTTGCGATGCCCTAGCAACCACCCACAATAGCATAGGAACCCCCTAGTGATCACCATGAACACTCTAGCAACCGCAATAAACACTACAGCAACACCCTAGCAACTGGACATGTCCTTTATTGTTGTTGTTGTTTTTAACTGGTTTTCTATCTGCTGAGGAGATGTTCAGATCCTGTGGCTCTATCGTAGTGTGTAGGTAACACAGGGTTTGTGGTTACAGATTGGTGTCATTTGCTCTCTGCTGTGCGCCACGTGATCATAGTGTGTCCAAACACACACACACACACACACAGAGGGCTGGAGTGTTTTATAGACGCTGCTATTATAACACTGATCGTGTCAAACGGAGCAGCCGCGGCACACCGGGCCGGACAAAAGCCCTGCTCTCTATTGATTGGATAAAAGTAATAACTGACAGGCGATTCCCTGCGTTTAATCTACGTCCTCATGCTGACCCCGCGCACCGCACGCCCCGCCTCCTCAGCCAGGGGTCAAAGGTTACAACAGATATTGAAAAACAATCGCAGCCGCCCTGGGGCAATTTGTCCGGGTCAGAGGGGTGTGGAGTGCCGGAGAGAGAAAGCGCTGATTCTCCATCTGTTTGCAGGAGATCCCAGGAGAGTTGATCCCATTCACTGCTCATCTGATCTCAGGTCAGATATCCCTTCATATGTTACTGATCGTTATCATCGAGACCGCTTACATTCATTATGTAATTGTGTGTGAGACAATACTTGTATTTATTTTTTGTTTACAATAATAATGATAATGATGATAATAGGGCATAATTTTGCATAAATTAATCAGTTATAATATATATAAATATATATAATCAGCTCAAATATCAAAGTAAAAAATATTTGAATAAAAGGACATTTTTGTTTGTATTGTAATATTTTTAAATATATTTTAATATTAATGTTTTATTAATATATATATATATATATATAACATGCCCTGTTATCATTATTATCGTAAACATTAAAAAAAGTTTTGTTATTTATTTATTTATTTGTAGCGTTTTTTTTTTTAATTCATGCAACATACAGTATATGTTTTTTACAATTCTGATTTATTTATTTATTTGTTTGTTTGTTTTTGCAGTGGATTTTTCTTTTATCATTCAACATACAATAGAGAATTTTTTAATTCACTTTTTTTTTTTTTTGATGGACTTTTCCAACTACATTTTTTTTGTAGATTTTTTTCAGGCAACATACAGCAGAAAAATATCTGTTTATGGCCATTTTTTTTAGATGGACCTTTCAAATTACAAGTTGTATGTTATTTATTTATTTGTATTAATTATTTAGTCATTTATTTTTTGCAGTGGTTGATTTCTTTATAGTCATGCAACATGCAACATTTGTATAATTCTTATTTGTAAAATTCTTTTTTTAGATGGACTGTTCAAATTGCAAGATGTATGTTATTTATTAAATACTTTTTAAATTTAAAAAATACTTTAAAATTACCTTTTAATGGTGATTTCAAATCATGCAATGTGTGTGTGTATATATATATATATATATATATATGCATAATTTTTAGATTAACTAAATTAAATAAAATAAACTAAATTTATATATATAATTTAATATGCAAAATTATAATTTTGATTAGTATGTTACCTACTTATTATTATTTAATCATTACATATTTATTATTAATACATTGTAATAATAGTAGATGTGTTTAAAAAAGGAATAGAAAAAAAATAAAAATTTAAAAATTTAATTTTGTGTTAAATTAAATTTCATTTTAAAATTAAGTAATTTGAATAAAATTGCATTAAGAATAATATATATATATATATATATATACATATATAGACACACACACATATATATATATATATATATATATATATATATATATGTATCTGTATATATATGTATGTGTGTGTGTGTGTGTGTGTGTGTGTGTGTATATATATATATATATATATATATATATATAATTATTATTATTATTATTATTATTATTATGCAAAATTATGCCCTGTTATGATTTTGATTAGTAAGTAATAAATAGTAACTATTTATTTTATTATTATTTAATCATTACATATTTATATTTTTATAAAAAATTATATTTTGGAACCTAATAAATACCACTTTATTGTAATTACTTTTAATATAATAATAGTAATCACACACACACACACACACACACACATATATATATATATATATATATATATATATATATTTACATTTCTAATCAATTATAAATATGTTACTGTTTCTCATTAACTGCTCACCTGAACATTTAAGGTGAGCATTTTACACATTTCAAATAGAAAATTGAGATGAAGGCGACCTAAACCCGGATGGGCTTTTTGTTCTTGGCTTGAGAAGCGGACACAAATTTTTCCCATGATGCACCAGAAAATTGAAGCGTGAAGGAAATCTCATTATGTCTTCAATCAGGCATCTGCACGTACAAACATATCCTGTGATCTCCTTCCTCGGCGCAGAACTGAGCTGATGCGTTTTGGAAAGATGCGCGGTGTTGCCGGAGAGACTGAATTGGGCTCCGCTTCAGATTCCTCAGGGATGAGGATGGTCTGTTCATTTGTCTTTTGTGTTTTATGATGAAAATATCCAGCTGCTCTCCCTCGTGCGCTCTCGTTTGCCTTCTCCCGATTGATTTTCCCAGCAGTTAGCGTCGTGATCTGCTCCTCTCCGTCTCTCCTGGTTTTTCCAGGCTGGGCGTTTTGCCACAGGGAGGAGGTTGAGAGTCGATGAGAGCCGCTGCAGGTCTGCAGGAGAATCAAACTCGATCGCTGGGAATCATATTACCGGGGCCAGTTTGTCCTGCGTTTAATCACCTGACGTCTCTGGAGGAGAATGAAGCGTGTGAGGGAACGTCTGTCTGTCTCGAGTTTCTCCTGTAGAAACTGAATTAGTGCAGTGTATTGTTAAAAGCATCACTGGGAATCAAACTCCTCTCAAACACTCCAGATCAGCAGCGTTTCAGACGCATTACAACATGAATTCAAGAGGAAAGTTTCCTGTTACAGAGTTATTGTGATACATTATGATGAGTTTAAATAGAGTTTGTCAGATGTGGGTGGTTGTAGTGAGGTGTAGAGATATATAACGGGCACAGTCATGTATAATAAAGTACTATATACTGTTGGATGATGTGTATTGATGCATAGGACTATATGACGTGGTATCATTTTTTTTTTATTTAATCTTTTTTACATTTTTGGTTTTTAATCCAATTATTATAATTATTTTAAATAATTATTTATTTATTTATTTATTTTATTCCCCCCCCCCTTTTTTTTTTTAACAATGGATGATTTTTTACAATTCATCCAACACACAATAGAATTTTTTTAAAATTCTGATATTTTTAGATGGGGTTTTTCAACTGCAAATTAAATGTTATTTATTTGTTTTATATATATATATATATATATATATATATAAATTATTTATTGATACATTTTTTAACATTGTGTGTTTTTTTAGATTGACTTTTCAAACTGCAAGTTATGTTAATTTTTTATTTGTATTTTTTTGTAATTTATTTATTGCAGCAGTTGATTTCTTTATATTCATGCAACATACAATTAAAAAACGAATTCTATAATTTTGAATTTTTTATCGTGTTCAAACTGTTTCTTATTTGTTTTTTTGAATATTTTGATTTACTTTTTGCAGCAGATGATTTTTTTATGAAACAATTGAAAAACTAAATTTGAATTCATTTAAATTGATTTTTCAAACTGCAGGTTATTTATTTGTTTGTTTGTTTGTTTTGTCAGTTTATTTATAATTACTAGAAAAATATTTTCTAATATAGAAAAATTTTCTAAAATTTCTAAAAATTTAAAAATTTCTTATTTTTTAGATGTGCTAGTCAGGCTGCAAATTTGAAGTAGTTTTTTTTATTTTATATATATATATATATATATATATATATATATATATTAGTATTTATTTTTGCAGCTTTTTTAAAAAAATCATGCAACATACAATGGAATATTTTTTTTTTTTTTTTTTTTTTTTTTTAATTCTGATTTATTGGTTTATTTACTTATTCATTCATTTATTTTTGCATATTCAGCAGATATTTTTAGATGGACTTTTCCAACTACAAGCTGAATGTTTTTTTTTATATTATTATTATTATTATTATTATTACTGCACTTTCATGCAACATGCAGATTTTTTTAGATGGGCTGTACAAACTGCAAGTTGTATGTTGTTTGTTATTATTTTTTAAAATATTTTTATTTACAGAAGGTGATTTTTTTTAAATCATGCGACAGAATTTAAAAACTACATTTATTAATACATTTATTTATTTTTTAGATGGCTTTTTCAAACTGCATGTTGTGTATTGTTTATTTATTGTTTATTTATTTATTTTTAATGATTTTAATACGTTTTGCTAGGATGATTTTTTTTATTTTAATGCAACATACAATAGAAAAAGATGTTTACATTTCTTATTTTTTTAGATGTCAGTCTGCACGTTTGTTTACATTTTGTATTCATTTATTTATTTATTGCAGCATTTTTTTATTAATGCAACATACAAATAATATTTTTTAAATTCGTATTTATTTATTTCTCATCAAACTACAAGAAACTAAACAGATGTTTCCACATAACAAAGTCTGAGCCAACAGCATGAGATGATCTAATTGATCTGATTCATTGTCTGACATGTTTTCTCAAGAGAAACGTCTGAGAAGATCCTCTCTCAAACTCACTTTTCGTGGGTGGAAGGCACCGAATCATTAAGAAGCTTGATTTTGAAGTGTACGTGAGCAGATTTCTCTCTTCGTCTGTGATAAGCTGAAGAGCTTTTGCTGCGTGATTTGCCAGAGCAGATGGGTTTTTATCAGTTACCCAAAAAAAGAGAAAACTTCTGCGACTAATTATCTCCTGTTGTGTGGCTCGTTACACCTGTCTCTCTCTCCACAACTGTGCTGCAGATCGGCCGCTCTGACGCCTGTTAATGGGGCAGAGAAGAATGATAAATCAAGAGTTTCACGTGACTCTTCTCAACAAACCACACGCGTGTTCACGACAGGCCTTATGTCGAGCTGATGAATTATGCACAGGGTTTTTGTGCACAAATTACTGATCTGCTACTTCAGCTTATTCTTCGTCTTCTTAGCCGAATTTCTGAACGCTTCTCCTCCTAGAGCTTTCAAGCTACAACCACCAAACTCAGCCCAGATCTTCAGGCTGATCTGACGTTGTGTGCTGTCTCTTTTCTAACTGATCCGACTTATAGTTTTCATTAAATTAAAGATTAAAAATCATAAAAATCCCATAGACTTACATTGACGGAATGTTCAAATGAGCAACACTATTCAAACTCCAACTGACAAAATTCAAACTTAAACTCCCAGAATCCCTTGAGACTCAATCAAGACTTTCGTTCTATGTACTATTTCTAATCAATTCAAACTTTCATTCTAATATTTCTAATCTATTTATCTATCTAGACAAGACTAGCAACTACAATCATGCTATTTACATGCTAATCGTGCTAGCAACATGTTAATAACTTGCTAATCATGCTAGCAGCATGCTAGCAACATGCTAATCATACTAGTAACTTGCTAATCGTGCTGAAATCATGCTAGTTACACGTTAACACCTGCTAATCATGCTAGAAACATGCTAGCAACATGTTAATCATACTAGAATAATGCTAGAAACATGCTAGCACCTGCTAATCGTGCTAGAAACATGCCTGCAACTTGTTAATCATGTTAGAAACATGTTAGCAAACCTGCTATTCAAGGTAGAAACATGCTAGCAACTTGTTAATCATACTATAATCATGCTAGAATCATGCTAGCACCTGCTAATCAAGCTAAAAACATGGTAACAACTTGCTAATCATACTAGTAACTTCTAATCGTGCTGAAATCATGCTAGTTACACGTTAACACCTGCTAATCGTGCTAGAAACATGCCTGCAACTTGTTAATCATGTTAGAAACATGTTAGCAAACCTGCTATTCAAGGTAGAAACATGCTAGCAACTTGTTAATCATACTATAATCATGCTAGAATCATGCTAGCACCTGCTAATCAAGCTAAAAACATGGTAACAACTTGCTAATCATACTAAAATCATGCTAGAGACATGTTAGCACCTGCTAATCATGTTAGAAACATGCTAGCAACTTATTAATTATGCTAGAAACATTCTAGCAACCTGCTAATCATGCTAGAAACATGCTAGCAATATGCTAGCATCTTGCTTATCAGGTTAAAAACATGCTAGCATCTTGCTTATCAGGTTAAAAACATGCTAGCAACATGCTAACAACTTGCTAATCATGCTAGAAACATCTAACAACTTGCTAAGCATACTAAAATTGTGCTAGAAACATGTTAGCACCTGCTAATCATGCAAGAAACATGCTAACAACTTGCTAATCATACTAAAATCATGCAAGAAACATGTTAGCATTTAGTTAATCAAGAAACATTCTAGCATTCTAGCAACCTGCTAATCATGCTAGAAACATGCTAGCAACCTGCTAATCATGCTAAAAACATGTTAGCAACATGCTAGCATCTTGCTAATCATGCTAGAAACAGGTTAGCAACCTGCTAAAAACATGTTAGCAACATGCTAGCATCTTGCTTATCAGGTTAAAAACATGGTAATCAGGCTAGCAACATGCTAACGACTTGCTAATCATGCTAGAAACATGCTAGCAACTTGTTAATCATACTAAAATCATGCTAGAAACATGTTAGCAAAATGCTAGCAACTTGTTAATCATGCTAGCAACCTGCTAATCATGCTAGAAACATTCTAGCAACATGCTAACAACTTGCTAATCAAGTTAAAAACATGCTAGTAACTGAGACTATCTATCTGAGCCTGCATTGCCTTCAAAGCATTCAAACTTTAACCTTTTTAAAACTATTTTTGACTATTTCAGACTGAAAAATCAAACTTAAAAGTTTTTTTTTTCTTAAAACTTTTTAAACTTTTCGACATTTTTCAAACTTTTTTGTTGTGGCTTTCTCAAGCCAACCTAAAGTTTGTCGAATTGAACTTTTTTAATCTAGTTTTAATCTGTTGTATAATTGAAACTCATAATTCAGTACTGGATGTGGAGCATTTAGCTATATCTGATATCTGGTGTTTGTTTGAAAAAGAGCGGTCACTGTTTTTGAGTAAATCTCAAGAATTTCAAAAGATAAATTTAATTTTGCAGGGTTTTTTTTGCATTATTATTTTATTGATCATTGATCATTATTATTTATTATTTGATAATTAAACACTTTCCACACTAAATTCTCATTACAGTGTTGCTATTACTGTAATGCTTTTTAAATTAGTGCATGTTTTACATTCAGTTTTGTGCAATTTCCATTTTCACTAATAATTAATTACCATAAATTTGAATTGTTTACCAATAAGAGTAAAAATTTATATACATACATACAACATTGTGTGAATGTGTGTAAAAAAAGAAATAGAATGAAAAAATAGATAGAATAATAACATTTTAAAATGGAATTTTTTATTTCATTTCATTTCAAAATTAACAAATGCCATTGAAAATGTAAAAAAAATGCTGCAATAATTAAATAAAGATTGTAAGAATAGTGAATGGGTGTAAAATAAGTCATAGAATAAAAATTGATTAAATTAGTACATTCTTAAAACATATTTTTTAATTTAATTTAGTTTAATTCAAAATGTAAAATTAAATATTTTTAAAAATGCCAATAAAAATGTAAAAGATGCTGTAATAAATAATAAACATTGTAATAATATTGAATGTGTGTAAAAAAGAAATAGAATGAAAAGACAGATAAAAATAATACAATTTTAAAATGTAATTTTTTATTTTCATTTCAATTAAAATTTAAAATTAATTTTTAAAAAATGTCGGTGAAAATAAAAAAAAATGCTGTAATAAATAGTAAAGACTGTATTAATAGTGACTGTGTATAAAAAAAAATAGAATAAAAAATTGATTAAAATAATACAATTTTAAAATATAATTTTTTATTTAGTTTAATTTCATTTTAAATTTAAAATTAAATCATTTATAAAATGGTAGTGAAAATTAAAAACAAAAATGCTGTAATAAATAATAAAGATTGTAATAATGTGTGCAAAAAAGAAATAAAATGAAAAAATAGATAAAAAATAATACAATTTCAAAATGTATTTTTTTATTTCATTTCTAATAAAAAAAATTAAAATGAAGTAATTTTTAAAAATGCCAGTGAAAATTAAAAAATGCTGTAATAATTAATAAAAATTGTAATACTAGTGAATGTGCGTAAAAAAGAAACAGAATGAAAAAATGGGTAGAAAAAAACTTTAAAATATAATTTTTTTTAATTTCGTTTCATTTTAAATTTAAAATTAAATCATTTTTAAAAATGCCAGTGAAAATTAAAAAATGCTGTAATAATTAATAAAGTAAATTTTAATAATAGTGAATGTGCATAAAAAGAAATAGAATGGAAAAAATAGATAAAAATAATACAATTTTAAAATGTATTTTTTAAATTTCATTTTCATTTTAAAATTAAATGATTGTAAAAAATGTCAGTGAAAATTAAAGAAAAAAAATGGTGTAATAAATAATAAAGATTGTGATAATAGTGAACGTGTGTAAAATTAAATATATATGTGAGACACATTCATTTAATGACAATTACAGGTTTTTAACTATTTTTTGAGGACTCATGGTTTCAGCTTTAAAGCGTTTGTGTGATTCAGTATTTGTAAGGAAGTGAGATATCATGACCTGCTATATGTAAAGGAGGGAAAGTGTTTCTCTTTCATGTGTAAATCTCATTTTTCTCCTGCGCTGCTTTATGTAAACTCACAGAAAGGAGTGTAACTGATGTTATTAGGGTTTTGTCCTCAATGACCCCTGAGTTTGGGGCCCCTGAAGGAGCGAATGAACGCATTCCTCCTGTCTTTCTGTGTCTCTCCAGGAGTTCATTTGCACTTGTACATGTTTGCCATTCACGCATGGTCTCTTAGCTGACGGAGGCCCCCGTTTTCTCCTTCCTGTCCATTTGTAGGTTGAGATGGGGCCGAGCGCGTCGTGAGTTTGAGTACGTCTGTGGCCCCTGCTAATCAAGACATTTCTTCTTGCAAAGAAATAAAGTCTTAACGTCAGCGCAAACCATCTTTTGGCATTACAAAACTACATCAGGAGTTACTGAAGATGCAGTGAAAAAATATGCATTTGCGTATGCATTTGCATTTGTAGGAGTTTCCCTTTCTGATGCAAAATTTATGGGAGGAGAGACTTTCAGTGAATCACACAATATGATTTGCTTTGCTTTGTGCATGTCAATTCACTGCTATTTGCAGCTAAAAAAAAATGAGTTTCAACCCATTTTGCACTTGTGTTATTAGTAGATTATGAGTAGATTATTACCTTCTGAATTTTTCTTGCAATTCTGAGTTTATATCTTAAAAGTTTGACTTTTTTTCGAATTTATTTCTGACTTTTTTTCTCAGAATTATGAGTGTACATTTTGCAATTCTGAGTTATTTTTTCGCAATTCTGACTTTTTTCACAATTTGAAGCTTACGTCTTGCTATTTAGACTTTTTCTTGCAATTTTCACTTTTTTCTTTAATTTCTGAGTTTTTATCTCACAATTCAGACTCTCTTTCTAGGAATTATGAGTTTATTTCTCACAGTTGTGATTTTTTTTTTCCTCTCTCTCTGAATTCTGACCTCTTTTCGCCCTTCTGAATTTTTTCTTGCAATTCTGAGTTTATATCTTAAATTATTTTTTTACATTGAGTTTTTACATTGAGTTTTACATTAGTTTACGCTGACTTTTTTCTCACAGTTCTGAGTTTATTTCTTGCAATTTTGTCTTTTTTTCGCAATTTGAAACTTACATCTTGCTATTTTGACCTTTTTTCTCACAATTTTACATTTCTTTCTTAAATTCTTCTTTCTCACAATTCTGACTTTTTTCTCGCAATTATGATTTTACTATTTTGACTTTTTCTTGCAATTTTGACTTTATATCTCACAATTCAGACTTTTTTTCTTGGAATTCTGAGTTTATTTCTCACAGTTTTGATTTTTTTTTTCTCGCAATTCTGTTTTTTTTCCTTTGGAATTCTGAGTTTACATCTCGCCCTTCAGAATTTTCTCTTACAGTTCTAGTTTATATCTTAATTTTTTTCTGAATTCTATGTGTACTTCTAGCTATTCTGACACTTTATCACAATTTGACGTTTAAATCCTGCAAATTCTTAGTTTTTTTCACAGTTTACATTGTGCAATTCTGAATTTCTTTCTCGCAATCCTGCCTTTTTTTCACAAATTTGAAACTTACATGACAATTTAGATTTTTTTTCTTTTTTCTTGTAATTCTGAGCTTACACCCTTCTATTACATTTTTTTTCTTTCTTTACAATTTTGCCTTTTTTTTGGAAATCTGAGTTTACATCTCACAATTCTGACTTTTTCTTGCAGTTTGTGAATCCTTAGTTTATTTCTAGCAATTCTGACTTTTTTCTCACAATTATGAGTTTATTTCTCACAATTCAGACTTTTTTTTCACAATTTGAAACTTACATCTTGCTATTTTGACTGTTTATCTCACAAAGTTTATTTAGTTTTATTTAGTTTATCAGTTTATTTCTCGCAATTTTGTCTTTTTTTAGCAATTTGGAACTTACATCTTGCTATTTTGACCTTTTTTCTCACAGTTTTACATTTCTTTCTTAAATTCTTCTTTCTCACAATTCTGACATTTTTCTCGCAATTATGATTTTACTATTTTGACTTTTTCTTGCAATTTTGACTTTATATCTCACAATTCAGACTTTTTTTCTTGGAATTCTGAGTTTATTTCTCACAGTTTTGATTTTTTTTTTTCTCGCAATTCAGTTTTTTTTCCGCAAATTTGAAACTTACATGACAATTTAGATTTTTTTTCGTGCAATTCTGAGGTTTTTCTTGTAATTCTGAGCTTACATCTTGCTATAAAATTGTTTTTCTTTCTTTAGAAGTTTGACTTTTATTCGAAAATCTGAGTTTATTTCTCACAATTCAGACTTTTTTTCACAATTTGAAACTTACATCTTGCTATTTTGACTGTTTATCTCACAATTCATACTTTTTTCTTGGAACTGTGAGTTTATTTCTCACAATTCTGACTTTTTTCGCAATTCTGAGTTTATTTCTTGCCATTTTGACTTTTTTCGCTCAGAATTACGTGTACATTTTGCAATTCTGAGCTAATTTTTCGCAATTCAGATTTTTTTTTTTTTCGCAATTTAAAGCTTACATGTTCCTATTTAGACTTTTTCTTGCAATTGCAATTTTTTCCTCTAACTTCTGAGTTTTTATCTCAAAATTCAGATTTTTTTTCCTTGGAATTCTGAGTTTATTTCTGACAGTTTTTCTCACCCTTCTGAATTTTTCTTGCAATTCTGAGTTTATATCTTAAAAGTTTGACTTTTTTTCGAATTTATTTCTGACTTTTTTTCTCAGAATTATGAGTGTACATTTTGCAATTCTGAGTTATTTCGCAATTTGAAGCTTACGTCTTGCTATTTAGACTTTTTCTTGCAATTTTCACTTTTTTCTTTAATTTCTGAGTTTTTATCTCACAATTCAGACTCTCTTTCTAGGAATTATGAGTTTATTTCTCACAGTTGTGATTTTTTTTTTCCTCTCTCTCTGAATTCTGACCTCTTTTCGCCCTTCTGAATTTTTTCTTGCAATTCTGAGTTTATATCTTAAATTATTTTTTTACATTGAGTTTTTACATTGAGTTTTACATTAGTTTACGCTGACTTTTTTCTCACAGTTCTGAGTTTATTTCTTGCAATTTTGTCTTTTTTTCGCAATTTGAAACTTACATCTTGCTATTTTGACCTTTTTTCTCACAATTTTACATTTCTTTCTTAAATTCTTCTTTCTCACAATTCTGACTTTTTTCTCGCAATTATGATTTTACTATTTTGACTTTTTCTTGCAATTTTGACTTTATATCTCACAATTCAGACTTTTTTTCTTGGAATTCTGAGTTTATTTCTCACAGTTTTGATTTTTTTTTTCTCGCAATTCTGTTTTTTTTCCTTTGGAATTCTGAGTTTACATCTCGCCCTTCAGAATTTTCTCTTACAGTTCTAGTTTATATCTTAATTTTTTTCTGAATTCTATGTGTACTTCTAGCTATTCTGACACTTTATCACAATTTGACGTTTAAATCATGCAAATTCTTAGTTTTTTTCACAGTTTACATTGTGCAATTCTGAATTTCTTTCTCGCAATCCTGCCTTTTTTTCACAAATTTGAAACTTACATGACAATTTAGATTTTTTTTCTTTTTTCTTGTAATTCTGAGCTTACATCTTGCTATTACATTTTTTTTCTTTCTTTACAATTTTGCCTTTTTTTTGGAAATCTGAGTTTACATCTCACAATTCTGACTTTTTCTTGCAGTTTGTGAATCCTTAGTTTATTTCTAGCAATTCTGACTTTTTTCTCACAATTATGAGTTTATTTCTCACAATTCAGACTTTTTTTTCACAATTTGAAACTTACATCTTGCTATTTTGACTGTTTATCTCACAAAGTTTATTTAGTTTTATTTAGTTTATCAGTTTATTTCTCGCAATTTTGTCTTTTTTTAGCAATTTGGAACTTACATCTTGCTATTTTGACCTTTTTTCTCACAGTTTTACATTTCTTTCTTAAATTCTTCTTTCTCACAATTCTGACATTTTTCTCGCAATTATGATTTTACTATTTTGACTTTTTCTTGCAATTTTGACTTTATATCTCACAATTCAGACTTTTTTTCTTGGAATTCTGAGTTTATTTCTCACAGTTTTGATTTTTTTTTTTCTCGCAATTCAGTTTTTTTTCCGCAAATTTGAAACTTACATGACAATTTAGATTTTTTTTCGTGCAATTCTGAGGTTTTTCTTGTAATTCTGAGCTTACATCTTGCTATAAAATTGTTTTTCTTTCTTTAGAAGTTTGACTTTTATTCGAAAATCTGAGTTTATTTCTCACAATTCAGACTTTTTTTCACAATTTGAAACTTACATCTTGCTATTTTGACTGTTTATCTCACAATTCATACTTTTTTCTTGGAACTGTGAGTTTATTTCTCACAATTCTGACTTTTTTCGCAATTCTGAGTTTATTTCTTGCCATTTTGACTTTTTTCGCTCAGAATTACGTGTACATTTTGCAATTCTGAGCTAATTTTTCGCAATTCAGATTTTTTTTTTTTTCGCAATTTAAAGCTTACATGTTCCTATTTAGACTTTTTCTTGCAATTGCAATTTTTTCCTCTAACTTCTGAGTTTTTATCTCAAAATTCAGATTTTTTTTCCTTGGAATTCTGAGTTTATTTCTGACAGTTTTTCTCACCCTTCTGAATTTTTCTTGCAATTCTGAGTTTATATCTTAAAAGTTTGACTTTTTTTCGAATTTATTTCTCACAACTGAGTTGACATCTTGCAATTCTGACTTTTTTCTCAGAATTATGAGTGTACATTTTGTAATTCTAAGTTAATTTTTTGCAATTTGAAGCTTAAATCGTGCTTTTCTTGCAGTTTTCACTTTTTTCTCTAATTTCTGAGTTTTTATCTCACAATTCAGACTTTCTTTCTTGGAATTATGAGTTTATTTCTCACAGTTTTGATTTTTTTTTTCTGAATTTTTCTTGCAATTCTGAGTTTATATCTTAAATTGTTATTTTTTTTACGTGAAGTTTTTACACTGAGTTTTACACTGACTGTTTTCTCACAAAGTTTATTTAGTTTTATTTAGTTTATCAGTTTATTTCTCGCAATTTTGTCGTTTTTTAGCAATTAGAAACTTACATCTTGCTATTTTGACTGTTTATCTCACAATTCATACTTTTTTCTTGGAACTATGAGTTTATTTCTCACAGTTTTGACTTTTTTTTTAGAATTTTTCTCTTCAATAGAATGAGATAAATTTAGAATTCCAAGAAAAAACTTCTTGGAATTCTAAATTTACATCTCGCCATTCTGATTTTTTTCCCCTCGCAATTCCGAAATTATATCTTATGATTTTTTTCTCTCTCTGAATTCTGATTGTATTTCTAGCAATTCTGACTATTTTTCTCACAATATGAAGTTTAATGTGATTTTTCTCCATATAATGGACTTCACTGGTGCCCCGATTTTGAACTTCCAAAATGTAGTTTAAATGCAGCTTTAAAGGCTCTAAATGATCCCAGACGAGGAAGAAGGGACTTATCTAATGAAACGATCACTCATTTTTTTTGAAAAATAAAAATTCGCATACTTCTTAAGCACAAAAGCTCGTGTAGCACAGGCTCTGGGATGTGCGTTCACGATGCTACGAATTAGTGATGGGTTGTTCTTGAACAATTCATTAATTTTGAACAAATCTTTAGTGTGACTCTTTCAGTCGTGCATATGCGACATCCTTGTAGGTTCTGTACTGGAATTAGTTCACCTGTTTCGAGTTTTCAGGTTTTTCGAGTCATTCATTCATCTTATGGGTCTGTCACGTGATGAAAGAACAACTCAAACCCGAAAACTTGTCAGATGTGAGGTGAGGTGAGCTAATCATAGACTAAAGACCCAGGTAAACAATAAACAAATCTTTTCTGTTTCTTATAGCATTACAGTTTTGTCTTGTTTGTAGTGTGATCAACGTTTGTGTAAGCAGTAGATGTGTTAGAGAAGTAACACGTAACATTTTAATTATATTTTGCTAAAATGAACGAAATGACTCAAAAAGATTTGTTCATTTTGAGTCTGAAAAATGATCCGAACTCCCCATCACTACTACGAATCACATCTAAGTTCATTGTCTGTGTACATTGTGTACTCCGGCTCAAAAAGGTAGAGTATGGTGAAAAACACCATCTTATTTTCTCCTACAACTTCACAATCGTCCGACATCGTTGTAGCTTTTTGTGTGTAAACAGCGTTTGACTTACTTGCACTTTCTTAGTCTTTGCACGTTCGCTTTGTAAACACTGGGTCTGTTGGTTCAATAGTACGTAACGTCATGAATGCACATCCCAGAACCTGTGCTACACAAGCTTTTGTGCTTAAAAAGTATACAAAATATTATTTTCCAAAAAAAATGACTGATTGTTTCGCTAGATACAACCCTTCTTCCTCGTCTGGGATCGATTAGAGCCTTTGAAGCTGCATTTAAACTACATTTTGGAAGTTGAAAATCAGGCACCAATGAAGTCCATTATATGAAGAAAAATCCTGAAGTGTTTTCCTCAAAAACCATAATTTCTTCATGACTGAAGACAGAAAGACATGAACATCTTGGATGACAATGGGGTGAGTAAATTATTTGTGAAGTGTTGTTCTGGAAGTGGACTTCTCCTTTAAGATGTAAAATGTGTAGTCATGCAAGTGTTAATATATCTAAGGTATATATCAGATACATATATAAAAAGGAGATTTGCGTTTTCATTTTCAGTAATGTGGTGTCGTCTTGAGTCTGTGCTCCACGAGCGCTGGAAGTGTTTTTACTGTTCTAGGGGAAACACGGCCGACTTTAATGAGCCTTATGAGGCATGTTGTGGAAAAAGCACTTTTATTATGCCAAACTTCCATTTCCCTCGATCCCTCGAGCTCCACGCAGTCCTGCCAGGATTCCTGCAGCAAATATAAACAATTACTGAAACAACATCATCGCAAGAAAATCTCACAGCACACACACAGAAATCTGCATCTGGAGTGAACACATGCAGAATAGAACAAAATGGAAAAGAACAGAATATTTTCTTTGTATAGAATACTGTATGTCTGTAATAAAGTGTTTCTGGGATATCTCATGTAAACCATGGAATAAAAATAAAGTTAATTTAGACTTATCTCACAATTCTGACTTTTTTGTTACAATATCTTTTCAATATTTTAAAATTAGGTCTTTTTTTTCTCAGAATTGTGAGATAAAAAGTTTTAAGTAAGAAAACAGAATTGTCATTATATTAATATAGAATTATGAGATGTAAGCTTAGAATTCTGGGAAAATCAGAACTGCAAACTGCAAAAAAAAATCTGAATTTTTAGAAAAAAGTCAGAATTCTGGGATAAAAGTCAGAATTTTGAAATATGAACTCAGAATTGTGAGATAAAAAGTCAAAATTACTTTTTCAAATTTTAATTCTGTGGTAGGAAAAAACAAAATTGATTATTTATTAATTCTGTGGTGAAAAACAACTGCGAGATGTGAACAAAATTGTGATATGTAAGTTTAGAAAAAGTCGAAATTGAAAATCAGAACTGCAAGAAGTAAACTCTGAATTCTGAGAAAATTTTGAAATATGAATTCTGAATTGTGAGATAAAAAGTCACAGTTGAGTTCAGAGTTCTGAGAAAAAAAAGTCAGAATTGCGATACATTAATTAGAACTGCAAGATGTAAACGATTCTGACTTTTTTTTTTGCAATTCTGATTTTTAACTTCTAACTTTAACTTTTAACTTCTCGCAATTATGAGTTTACATCTTGCAGTTCTGACTGTCAGAATTCTGAATTTTGAAATATGAACTCAGAATTGTGAGGTACAAACTCAATTCTGTGGCGCAAAAAAACAGAATTGCAAGATTTAAACTCAGAGTTCTCAGAAAAAAGGTCAGAATTGCGATACATTAATTAGAACTGCAAGATGTAAACTTAAAGTTCTGAGGAAAAAAAAGTCGGAATTGTGAGAAAAAAGTTACAATTACCTTGTTTGTTTTTAATTCTGTGATGCGAGATGTAAACTTACAATTCTAAGGGGAAAAAAACCAGAATTGTGATCTATTCATGTAGAATTGTGAAATGTAAGCTTAGAATTCTGGGAAAAAGTCAAAATTTTAAAATCAGAATTGCAAAATGCAAACTCACAATTGTGAGAAAAAGGTCAGAATTGTGAGAGAAAAAGTCGCAATTACCTTGTTTATTTTTAATTCTGTGGCAGAAAAAAAGACAGAATTGCAAGATTTAAACTTAGAATTCGGAGAAAAAGGTTTTGCAAAAAGTTGGAATTACCTTTTTATTTTTAAATTTGTGGCAGAAAAAGAAACTGAATTGCGAGATTTAAACTTTAAATGACTTTTGTTAGAATTCTAAAAAAAAAAAAAAAAGTCATAATTGCGATAAATTAATTATGACTTTTGAATTTTAAATTTTGAATTTTTTCTCGCAATTGAGGTTTTTTTTCTTGCGATTCTGACTTTTTTCTCACCATTCTGACCTTTTTTTGACTTTTTTTCTCTGGATTCTGAACCGTCAGATAAAAAGTTACAATTGTCTTGTTTATTTTTTATTTCGTGGTGAAAAACAAAACTGTGAGAAAAAAACAACTGATATATTAATTTAGAATTGTGAGATGTAAGATTAGAATTCTGGGAATAAGTTGAATTTGAAAATTAGAACTGCAAGATGTGAACTCAGAATTCTTAGAAAAAAGTCAGAATTGTAAGATACAAACTCACAATTCTGATAAAAGTCAGAATTGTGAAATAAAAAGTTACAATTACCTTGTTTGTTTTTAATTCTGTGATGCGAGATGTAAACTTACAATTCTAAGGGGAAAAAAAACAGAATTGTGATCTATTCATGTAGAATTGTGAAATGTAAGCTTAGAATTCTGGGAAAAAAAAAATCGAAATTTTAAAATCAGAATTGTAAGATGTAAACTCACAATGGTGAGAAAAAGATCAGAATTGTGAGGAAAAGTTGCAATTAACTTTTTTATTTTTAAATTTGTGGCAGAAAAAGAAACACTGAATTGTGAGATTTAAACTTCAAATGACTTTTGTTAGAATTCTGGAAAAAAAAGTCAGAATTGCGATACAATAATTTTGATCTACAATTCTGACTTTTGAATTTTTTCTCGCAATTGAGGTTTTTTTTCTTGCAATTCTGACTTTTTTCTCACCATTCTGACCTTTTTTTGACTTTTTTCTCTGGATTGTGAATTTATTTCTCACAATTTTGAATTAAACTCAGAATCTCACAATTATGAGAAAAAGGTCCGAATTGTGAGCTAAGTTGCAATTACATGTTTCATTTTTAATTCCGTGGTGGAAAAACAGAACTGCAAGATGTAAACTCAGAATTCAGAGTAAAAAAGTCAAAATTGCAATATTTATTACTTTAGAACGGCAAGATTTCCTTAGAATTCTAAGCAGAAAAATTGGAATTCTGAGTTTGTATCTTGCAATTCTGACTTTTTTTCTCCGAATTAGAATTGTAGGTAAAAAAAAAAACCCACAATTACCTCTTTATTTTTTATCCTGTGGTGAAAACATGCTTCCACAACACGTCTCTCTCTGTTCACAGCGTCGTCTTTTACAGACGTCTTCATCGTCCTCATCTTGAGGAGTTTTTAATGAGTCGTTTTACAGCGATCATGTAATGACTCATCAAAGCTCAACCATAATTGAATAAACGCCCTCTTTTGCAGATGATAATCGTCACCTTTTCAATTAAGACTCCGCGTCGAGTTCCCAGGTGTGACGTGGTCCTGTGGAGGAGCGTGGATGAATCGGTGTCTTTTGACTGATTGGCTCAGCGGTCGTCTCTGCTGCTAAAAGCGCCGACGTCTTTATCTTGTCAGCAGCTCACCGCGGTAAAAACAGCGAGATGATAGTGTGAACATCTCAGAGGGAGGTAAGTTTTATGGTTTTACGCCATTCATCCAAGGAGTTATTGTGAAATGGCATGCTAACATTCTACCCGTGTTATTTTTGAAGCATGCACTGTATATAGTGTGGAAAGCATGCAAATTGTAAGTATGCATGGAATATCAGCCTCTGTTTCTAATGTTTTTACCTTGAAATTTCATCTCTGTCCTAAAACATTTGAACTGCCAAAGTTTTCAGAAATACAAAATGTACAGAAGGTTTTACAGTCCCTATAAATAAGTCTGTCAGGTGTTTTTCAGACATTGAAAGCCTGGTTCACTGTTGCATCATGTTAGCGTCAGCTGAAGCTACTGAACTGTAACGCCGTCTCGTTTTTCTCATGTTTCTGTAGAAAGCAAGAGCTAGCAAGCAGAGTATCATGTTCACCATACAGCCTTGTTCATTTTCCCAGAGGCTTTTACCCTGATGACCTTGACCTTCAGTCTGCAACCCCAGCGCGTTTTAACGTGCGCCAAACACATACACACCAGACAGGTGGAAGAACACACGCTTTTTCATTGTGCAAGTCATAACACGCAATCCTTTGACCATTGTGCGTGTTTAAAACTGCCAGTAACTCATAAAGTAAAATAAAATAAAATTATATTAGCACATGACCCTAAAGTGTAAGTGAAATGGATATAAAATAAAATAAAATAAAATAAAATAAAACACATGACCCCTTAGTACAAGCAATTTGGAAAATGGATGGATAAAAACTCTTTGGATTAAAAAAAACTTTAAAAATAAAATAAGAAGTAAAATAAAATAAAATAAAATAAACCTATAGGGCAAGCAGTTTGGAAAATGAGAGGATAAAATATAAAATAAAATAAAATAAAATGTAAAATAAAAAAAAAAAAATTAAAAATGCTGCAGTTCTATATAAAGTGGTTTGAAAAAAGATGCATTGATTAAAAAAACAATATGAACTAAAATATATTAAAACAAAATAAAAGAAAAAAATGTAAAATAAAGAATAACCTTTATTTAAAAAAAAAAAAATATATATATATATATATATATATATTTAAAAAAATATATATAAAAAATTAAAATATGACGTAAAATAAAATGTAATAAAAAATAAAATAAAATCTGTAATAAGATCTGTAATCCAGTATGAAGTGGTTTGTAGAATAGATGTATGGATTAAAAAAGACTATATAAATAAAATATTAACTACAATAAAATATAATAATAATAAAAGTAAAATAAATAAAAAAATAAAGAATAATTTGTAATCCTATATGAAGTGGTTTGGAAAATAGATGCATAGATACAAAAAAAAACTATAAAAATAAAATATGAAGTAAAATAAAATATAATAAAAAAGAAAAGAAAAGAAAAGAATTAACCTCTAATCCTGTATAAAGTGACTTATAAACTATAAAAATAAAATATGAACTAAAATAAAATAAAATCCATGACCCTAAAATAAAATAAAGTAACTCTATAGGGCAAGCAGTTTGGTGGAAAATGGGTGGATAAAAAATAAAATAAAATAAAATAAAATAAAATAAAATAAAATAAAATAAAATAAAATAAAATAAAATAAAAAGTAAAGTAAAGTAAAATGTAAAAAAATGCTGCAATCCTATATAAAAAAAAAGATGCATTAAAGATGCATATTTATAAAAAACATATAAATATGAAGTAAAATAAAATCTAATAAAAATAAAAATCTAAAAAATAAAATAAAATAAAATACATAATAACCTGCAATCCTATATAAAGTGGTTTGGAAAATAGATGCATGGATTAAAAATATATATATAAATATGAAGTAAAATAAAATCTAATAAAAATAGAAATCCAATACAATAAAACCCATGACCCTTAAATAATAAAATTAAATAAAATTAAATTAAATTAAATATGGAAAATAGATGCATGGATTTAAAATATATATATATATATATATATATATATAAATATGAAGTAAAATAAAATCTAAGAAAAATAAAAATCTAATAAAATAAAACCCATGACTGGAAAATAGATGCATGGATTTAAAAAAATATATATAAATAAGAAGTAAAATAAAATCTAATAAAAATAAAAATAAAAATCTAATAAAATAAAACCTATGATCCTTAAATAATAAAATAAAATAATAATAAAATAAAATAATTACCTGCAGTCCTATATAAAGTGGTTTGGAAAATAGATGCATGGATTAAAATATATATATATAAATATGAAGTCAAATAAAATCTAATAAAAATAAAAATAAAAATCTAATAAAATAAAACCTATGACCCTTAAATAATAAAATAAAATAAAATAAAATAAAATAAAATAAAATAAAATAAAATAAAGTAAAATAAAATAATAACCTGCAGTCCTATATAAAGTAGTTTGGAAAATAGATGCATGGATTTAAAAAAAATGTATAAATTTGAAGTAAAATAAAATCTAATAAAAATAAAAAACCCATGAACCTTAAATAATAAAATAAAATAAAATAAAATAATTAATATAAAATAAATAATTACTAGATTTTATTTTACTTCATATTTATATATATTTTTTTAATCCATGCATCTATTTTCCAAACCACTTTATATAGGACCGCTCCTATATAAAGTGGTTTGGAAAATAGATGCATGGATTAAAAAAATATATATAAATATGAAGTAAAATAAAATCTAAGAGAAATAAAAATAAAAATCTAATAAAATAAAACCCATGACCCTTAAATAATAAAATAAAATAATAATAAAACAAAACAAAAAAAAAAACTCAGACCGAAAGTCTGTCCTGGAGTGCTGGTGTCCTGCAGAGTTTAACTCCAGCCCCAGTTAGACACACATGAACCAGCTAATCAAGCTTTTGCTGGGCAAAGAAAAGTCTTTGTTTTGTCATGCGTCCAGCTGTGGTCGGTAATAGACAGTCGGGCTCTGCTTCATGTGATGCTCTCGGACACGACTGATGCCTCACAGAGACTCTTGCTCATGAATGAATAACCAGTCCGACGGCTCGGCTGCTCGGACACAAACCCAGGCCGCGCCAACATGGATATGACAGAGGAAGCGTGAATCATCCTACAGCAGAGCAGGACTGTGTGAGCGTCTGTCCAGTTTCTGCCAGTGATTGTAAAGATCCTCTTGAAGAAAACACTGACCTGAGAGTGACTCGTCTGATCTGATCTGATCACAGCTCTCATGAAAACACAACTGAGACTGAGCTTTCTTTCTTTGAATAACTTTATTTTATGTATCCATCCGTTTTCCACACATCTTGTCATTTGTAGGGTTGTGGGTTTTTATTTTATCTATTTATTTTTGTTTAGTTTTATTATTTTTTAAATTTTATTATATTTTATGTGATTTATGTTATTTTGTATTATTTATTTATTTATTTTATTTTTTATTTATACATTTATTTTATTGATATTATCCATCCTTTTTTGGACATGCTAGCAACTTGCTAATAATGCTAGAAACATGCTAG
>VONZ01002994.1:0-31204 GCA_012976165.1 Labeo catla | reverse complement strand
TAAAATAATAATTTCTTGCTAAAGCAGTAATTATTAATAAATTGTTTAATTCTTCATGACTTGTATATCAACTCATGATTATGTCTGCATTACTTAATAAATATTTGTGCACCCATATAGTAAAGCATTACCAATTAATACAAACAATAATCCTTATATTTCTTTCAATTAGGATCATATTGAACATTATTGCTTTAAAAGATTGTTTTTATTCATAAATACAGTTCATTTTACTAAATTAACGATTTCCAAATACACATTACATAAACAACTACTCAATCATTTACAAGTACTTGTAACATGATAATTTCTGATTATTTTGTTATCCACGTATACTTGTTTTCACTCCATTACAAAAAGATTATCATTACTCTATGTGATTGTGTGACCACAACTCAACCATGTACTTCATATATGCCTAGCTCTCAATACTTCAGAACAACAAGTTCACTTACAAGAAGTTTCATTAAAGTATATCCATTTTATATCTATTCTTTATATACCCTAAAAAAGACTATCTGACAGCTATAACTGAATTTAATTTTTAAAATTACAAATTTATTATATTGATATTTAAATGCTTCAAGACATTTTTATTTATTTTTCTACAACTGTGTATCATTTTTGTAACAAGTTAGTAAAGATGGACCACTATGAACCTGGCAAAACAGATTCTTCAATAAAATTGATATTCACATACTTGTATATTTATCTATAGTTTTTCATCATATTTTTTTCTTTGTACAGCACTAAGCAATAATGGCATTCACATTTTCAACAGGAAACACTTAATCCAAGTAATCATGACCATTTCCAGTGCTCACTTTTAATGACAACATTCACCACCAGGCAGAGCAGATAATATAATGCAATAAAGCCTTAATTGATTAAAAAGTGAAACTAAACTAAACAACTACAAATACAAATATTAGAAGATATACAACTATGTTTCATGTTAATTAAAGAATCAAATGGAGGACTCATTAGCCTCCCTTTCAGCTGGTAGTACCTAAACAACCACTTACTATGCATAGGACTACAAATGGCCATGAAAAAATTAAGATTATGTACATCTATAAATTATTCTATTCTAATAGAATTTCTAAAAATATATTCTATTTTGGTACAAAATATTATATCAATTATCTAAATTTCACTTCACTAATATTCATGTTTTTCTCTTAATTTTCAGCTTACTAAGGAGTTCTTATATTGACCAACTTCACTCAATAACACTACCACACTGACCACACTACCATCACTTCAGTACGATGAATTCCAAAGAAGCTAAGACCAATGAACCTCCAGTTACAGGCTACTTCCATTCAGTGTCACCTGTTAAAATGTCTCAAAAAAATTTTCGGTACTTTAATGCTATCATTCAAATAGACAGACATCAGTACCATAACACTGTGGTGTTCACTCCACAAATGCATAGCCAAGTAGCAGTAGCTGCAAGGAACAAAACACCTGTCAAAATTCACAATGTCAGAAAAAAAATAAGTAAGTACACAATTTGCTCTGTATTCAGCAGTCACTTTGAATTCATGCTCTCTTTCTTACTATTGTTATTGTTTGTGTCATTTTAAAATATCTGTTAGGCTTTAGTTTGTATGTTGTTTAATTTTAATTCAAAAACATTTTTTACAACTTTACTGTTCACAGAACTCCCTCCTTTCTTACTCTAACTGTACCACACAACTCTTTCTTTACAAAATTAATCACTGAAATCTAAAGGACATTTTCTGGAAACATTCTCAAATTGCATTTAAGTATGCTCAAAGTACAATATTTAATCTCATGGAGGTATCATAAATAGATTTTAATAAATGGCACTTACATTAATATTGTTAAATCCTAGTTTCTGCTAATTTTAATTGATTTTGTACTTTACAGTCCATAAAAAAACTTTATTTGGGATCTTTTACAAATATTTTAAATATAATTTTATTTATTTTTTATATTATCAGCATCAGTTTTCTTAAACTATATTAAAAACAAAAAATATGATATTAGAAACATAACATTTTTCACTAAACTGGAAAAACATTTTTAAAATGTTTTTTCTTTGCACTTCATAGGCCAAACAGATGACAAAAAATACAATGTCATTATGAACCATGAAACAACAATTGACGTCACAGAACTAAATTTCCCTCACAAACCACCCAAAGAATCTGCCGCTCTAACCATCGCAGAAATAAAAACCATGCCTGCAAATCAAAAGGTATGTATCATTTTAAAATACTTTAAGCACTACTATACATTCACTTGACATACTTTTTTATTTTCAAGTCATTGCATTCACACACATTCATACACTTTTTGTTAATGTACACTATTAATTCTTATTATAGTACAAAAATTTAAATTCTGTCATTAATTACTTTCACTCCAAGCATCGTTCATCTTTGAAACACAAATTAAAAGATAACTATTGCCAAAATGCAACCTGGGCTGTTTTTTTTTTTTTATTGTAAACGAGACAAACTTATATCTAAAAGCATAATTACGATGAACGAGCCGTTTTTAAGATTGACCGTGATTTCATTTCTGGTCAAATGGCCGGTGAATGGGAGTGCTAGGGGCATTACTTTGAGCGCATCAAAATCAAGATTTTTACAACACTAAGAAGGCTCGACATACCATGAAACTGTGCTCGAAGTATCGCCTGGGTCTCTACACATGAACTCAAGCATTGAGAACATTCTTTGTGTACACAGAGTTTATTAAAAAGAAAGGTTTTGAACAACTCACTTTCACTGTTTGGGTTTCCGCTCGCGGCCGTCTTGCCAGTCAAGAAGCGTCAATCTCCGAATGCGAATGAATTTTACAACTAGAAGGTTAATATGGTTTTTCACTTGCGACAAAACAACGAATTAGCCATGCATTTATATGTAAATATACTTTAGAAGCTATCCATCTTTACTCTCCTCACTATTATGTCACACTCGAAGATCGACACTTCTTGACTGGCAAGACGGCTGCGAGCGTAAACCCAAACACTGAAAGTGAGTTGTTCAAAACCTTTCTTTTTAGTAAACTCTGTGTACACAAACAATGTTCTCATTGCTCAAGTTCATGTGTAGAGACCCAGGCGATACTTCAAGCAAAGTTTCATGGTGTGTCAAGCCTTCTTAGTGTTGTAAAAATATCAATTTTGATGCGCTCAAAGTAATGCCCTTAACACTCCCATTCACCGGCCATTTAACCAGAAAATGAAATCACGGTCAATCTTAAAAACGGCTCATTCATCGTAATTATGCTTTTAGATATAACTTTGTCTCATTTACAATAAAAAAACAGCCCAGGTTGCATTTTGGCAATAGTTATCCTTTAACATAATTTTACTGAAATCCAATCACTTTCTGACCCTGCATAGACAACAAGACTACCATTACATTAAATCACAGAATAATACCAAAACCATTCACAAAATAGTCCATACAATGTCTGTAGTTCAACCATAATTTTATAAACCTACAAGAATATTTTTATTTGCAAAAGAACAAAACTAACTTTACTCAACAATTCTTCTCTCACACCTTACAATCTTCCAGCATTATTATGAGTACCACAACACCTGCTCCTAAACAAATTGCATTACAACAATATATACATAAGCAGCACCACATGCATGCATCACACAGCCCTTGCTAATGGCCAAACACATTACCTTGGAAATACAAATTGTTCAATAAAGTCATTAATTTTCTTTTTAAAAAACAAAATGTATTCCTATAGCTTCATAAAATGACAACTGAACCACTGACATGACAAGGACTATTTTGTTAATGTTTTTCATACATTTTCAAACCTTTTTCTAGAGAGACAAAAACTTCTCACATGCCAACAAAAATAATTTAACTTGTGTTCTAAAGATGAACAAAGGTCTTACACATTTGCAACAACTTGAGCATAAGTAATTAATGATAGCATTTTCATTTTTTTGATAACCTAGCCTTTAACAGTCTAACAACACTATACTGTAACTTATAGATTTCAAGACTGCAAGCAGCGGTCTACAACATCCCACCAACATGCAACACGGTTAATATTCGAGGAACAGACATGGAAATGAAGACTTGTCAAGTTGCAGATTCCACATCATCCATGGAATTAACACTCTGGGAGACCCACATGGAAGCAGTAAAAACCAGTGAGTCTTACACTTTCACTAACCTTACGACGAGAAACTACAATGGGAAACTCAGTTTAACTACAACACGACAAACCACCATAGAACCTCTCAAGACATCTCTATTGTCTTCAAGACCAACAAATATCATTCCCCAAACAATCTCAATCAACCACCTGACTGCATCAGTGGAAGGTGCTGCAGTACACATCATGAAACTTTGCCCAAAGTGCCACACACTGCAACAAAACTTATGTCCAAAGGATCCATTCCACAGATGTCAAAGCTGTAAAATCCTGAGGAAAGGACAAAGCTACCTAACCAAATGCAACGGCACTCTTACATTCAAATTAGGGAAAGAAGAACTGGCACTTTCAATCTCAAACTCACTCCTCGCAACATTCATCAGAAATGAATGCAATCTCAACATAATGGACAATCAAGAAATCGAAGAATTCCTTCTCACCACAGGACCGTTAACAATTCAGTACACCTCTGAGAACCAAATCACCTCACTTTCAAAACTAAACAAAACAGACCAGCAACAAAAAACAGACGAAGATAGTGACAGTGATGAAGAACTTTGTGCTATAGCCAGTGACCACAGTCTACAAACACCACAAAAACAACAAAGCATACCAAACTATCCAACACTAAAACAACCTGATGAAGTTTCAAACGCCACTGTTGTCCCACCACCAGTTCCACAGTCAACAAAAGAACAAAGACCACAGAAAAGACAAAAAACACCACACACAACAACTACCAAAAAACAAGCCCAGAAACAACCTACTCCACCATCAATAGAAAAACAAAACAAAACATCAGACAATCCAACAAAAGACAAAACCAAAGAAACAAATGCTGCAGACAATGAGGACTTCGACGATATTAGTGAACTGTTGCTGGAACAGTAAACTTTTTCACAATATGGATCAGGTAGTCTGTTTCCTTTGGAAAGAATTCTAAATACAGAACATTCAAATATTTTTCCAAAAATGTGAATATATTCTAAATAATTCTCAAGTACATAATTATCCCTGATGAAAAAACCAGCATATGCTGGTTAGGTATGTTTTGGTGCTTGGATGCTGGTTTAAGCTGGTCCTTTGCTGGTTTATGCTGGCCCTTTGCTGGTTTATACTTGTACTTGACCAGCAACATGACCAACATAGACCAGCAAAGCACCAGCATTAACCAGCTAAGGACCAGCATAAACCAGCACAAAACCAGCATACCAGCATCAAAACATACCTAACCAGCATATGCTATTTTTTTTCATCAGGGATGTAACTACGTTTAAAAATTTTCTACCAAATATGCACACAGTGATTGAACTTTACGCAAATACAATGCTCAGTGGCATTTCATTTTTTACTTCTTTACAACTTAAAAAGAAAAGTTATACTTGATAGGTTATTGGTTGAATTAACCAATTCTACAATTATTTACAATTACACAGAAATACATTTGTTAAGTTTTCTATCTCTAACTTTTATATATTTTTACTGCACAAACGTGTAACTTTGTTTTAGCCTTTTCTAGTAAATCTGCACACATTCATGAAACTTTTATGCAAATACACTATTTACATTTCGTTCTTTAAATTGTTTGCATGTTACAAACAAAAAGTATACTTGACACGTTATTGTTCTATGTTAACATGCTATTACAAATACACAATATATTTTCTTAAGTTTTCTGTTTCTTTTTTTTTTATATATGGTTATATATATATACATATATATATATATATATATATATACAGTAACTTAACAGTACAAAATATGTTCTTGTCTTTAAAATAAAAAAATTACAATTTTCTTTCATATTTACTATTAAAAGTTTAAAACACTTTCACATTTGTTTAATTCTTTACTTATTTTTTTTTTTACACTTTTTTTCCTTCCTAATGAAAAGCACCAATTTGTACTGTTAATTCAAATTATACTTCTCACATTTACGTCCAAAGGTGTTTTATACAAATTTTTCAATTGCACTTATGTACAACTTTGTTAACTATGTTTTACTGTTCCATCCATATATACTAAGTCACGTACAATAAAAATTCTGCACTTCAAGCCAATTTGTTTCTGTCCAATTATTTGCTTATTGCTAACACTTAACAGTACTTCACATACTATTTTTCCAGCTTAACCACTTTGTTGTTAATTATATTCTTTTTTAATCTGTTTTCATAGCTGCACTAAAGACTGAAAGGTCCTGCAAAAAACTGAAATTACATTTATTATTTAATTATCCATGAGGTCAACATTTTATTTACTTTTAATAAATGACAAAAGTACAAAACTAATAATTGATAGACCAATTTCTTCTTTGCTTTAACATAAATGTCAGCCTGCCATTGCATTTTCTGAGATACCTTGATCCTTCCCTTATCATGATGATGATGCCTGACATGATTAACATGGATCTTTTAAAGACAAGATCTCTTGTAAGCCACTACATATCTAAATTAATTTGTTTTGAGACCAGTTGCACTTAAAACAAACTTTCAGAACAAGTATTACAACTTAAACTGGTGATTTCAGATCAATTAAAGTTTCTCTCATCTTCATGGTTCTAGAAACAAAAAGTTTCCATCCCACCCCTTAGTTCAAGCCCAACCAAATACACCACATGAAACTCCATAAAACATTTCTAGCATTTTCTTTATTTTTTCTTTTTTTGTTTTACTGTCTTAAATTTTTCAAGTTCAGCAAAATTCTGTATACACATTTTATAGATATTTATGACGAAAAATTATGCCATTTCTATTGATAAATCTTAGCATTTTCATATATGACATCTACAGCTTTGAATATCACAATGAAGTCATCTTCTAAAATGCTATGGAATTCAAACAAAACTTTTCTGAACTAGTCCTAGCATTTAAACTCAATAAAATCATTTCCCTACAATTATTGAACCATGGTTTACATTAAATAAGTTTATTAAAGTTTATTAAAACCCTTCCATTTGACACGCTGTTCCTCTATGTTGCAACATTGTTAATTATGATAAAATCACACAATGTCAGCCCTTAAATTCCTCGAACCCCGTATAATTGCTGCTTGCAGCTATATTTAGGGGTTCGAGCACGTAGTGCTGAAACCCTATTGTAATTGTAAGGATTTTTATTATTATTATTCTTCTCCGGTAAAACTGATCGTGCAGCCCAAACCGTAAGGCCTAGAGAGCTGAAACTTGGTCAGATCGTAGTAGTCTTGCTCGCTACTCAGATCCAAAGCCTCGCCAAAATCGGCCTAAAGGTGGCGCTACAGCGCAAAAAACTAACTTTTTTTACATTTTTGGCCCTAGCTCGTACATTTTTTGTCGTAGACTCAAAAAATTTACATCGTTGCAATCCTTGGGTCAATACGCACAAAAGTGCACTGGCGCAGATTTTTCGTACGAAGCCCGGTTTTTCCGCAAAATGGCCGAATGTCCGAAACCTACTTTTGCGAACTAGTCCTAGGTTTTTCGCCCGATCGGAACCAAACCAGTGCAGAAATGTTCTCTGGACACTGAATATCAATAATTATCAAAAAAAAGTTGAAATTTTGACTCATCGTTGCGAAGGGGCCCCAAAAAGTTTGTCAGGTGGAGGACCATTTTTACTAAAATGGCTATAACTCATGAACCAAATGAGATATCTTCACCAAACTCGGTACACATGTGTATAAGCTCAATCTTTGGTCAAATAAAAAAAATTGCACAGCTCTGCCACTTGATGGCGCTATAAGCCTGAAAAAACATAAAAATGCAATAACTATGCAATCGTTAGTCTGATCGACTTGAAAATTGGTATGCAGCGTCTCTGTCCAATGTGTCATAAGGGTCTATGAGGACATTGGCGTATCTCAAAAAACATGGCCGCCATCGGCCAATGAATTTTGAGCACCCATTAGACAAGGTTAACGAAGGTCAATCGGAACGAAACTCACTGGGCATGTTCGACTCATGGCCCTAAAGGTCTGTAAGAATTTTGAAACAAATCGGCCACTAGTTGGCGCTAACGACTTTTTTGCCTCTGTAACATGCCTCACTCGCGTGGCGTTTCACACATCCACAAAATATGCATATCATTTGATAGATCTCCACATGCTGAGCAACTTTGCCTCAAGAACCATTGCTGTCAATCAAACCGTTCACTAATTATTCACAAATATGTGAAAAACCTACTTTTGCGAACTAGTCCTAGGTTTTTCGCTCAATCTCGATCAAACCACTGCAGCGCAGTTCTCCAGACTCTCTAGATCAATAATTATCAAAAAAATGTGGAATTTTGTCCTTTGGGTAGCTATAACGGGGTCATTTAGAAAAGGGGCGTGGCCACATATATCCAAAAGCCTATCAAACCTACACAAAAACTCAAAACTTTACAAAAGTTGGAGAAAACATGTGGCAGATGACTCTTAACAAGCATGTAAAATTTCATGGAGATCAGACTATAGGTGGCGCTATGACAGTTAAAAAGCCTTCAACAACACGAAATTTCAAAAGTAAATTGCCTTAAATTGCTATAACATGCTCATATAATCACAGAAACACTAGAACTTCATACCATATGATAGATCTCCTGATGCTGAGCAACTTTGCCTCAAGAACCTTTGCTATCAATCAAGTCGTTTATTACATATTCACAAATATGTGAAAAACCTACTTTTGCGAACTAGTCCTAGGTTATTCACTCGATCTCGATCAAACCACTGCAGCACAGTTCTCCAGACTCCCTAGATCAATAATTATCAAAAGAAAGTTAAACTTTTGACTCACAGTCGCAAAGGGGCACCAAAACGTTCAAAAGAGGCGGGGCCACTTTTAGTAAAATGGCTATAACTTTGGAACAGAATGACATATCATCACCAAACTCAGAACACATGTGTAAAAGCTCAGCCTTTGGTCAAACAAAAAAAAATTGCACAGTTCTACCACTTGGTGGCGCTATAAGCCTGAAAAAACATAAAAATGACTATAACTATGCAATCGTTGGTCCGATCGACTTGAAAATTGGTATGCAGTGTCTTAGTCCAATGCGGCATAAGGGTCTATAAGGACATTGGCGTATCTCAAAAAACATGGCCGCAATCGACCAATGAAATTTGAGCACCCTATTAGACAAGGTTAACGGAGGCCGATCGGAACGAAACTCACTGGGCATGTTTGACTCATGGCCCTAAAGGTCTGTAAGAATTTTGAAACAAATCGGCCACTAGTTGGCGCTAACAAGTTTTATGGCTCTGTAATCACGTGGTGTTTCACACATCCACACAATATGCATATCATTTGATAGATCTCCTCATGATGAACAACTTTGTTTCAAGAACCATTGCTGTCAATCAAACCGTTCATTAATTATTCAATAATATGTCAAAAACCTACTTTTGCGAACTAGTCCTAGGTTTTTTACTCAATCTCGATCAAACCACTGCAGTCATATTCTCTGGACTCTCTAGATCAATAATTATCAAAAAAATGTTGAATTTTGTCCTTCGGTTAGCTGTAATAGGGCCATTTACAATAGGGGCGTGGCCACATATACCCAAAAGCTTATAAAACCAAAACGAAAACTCAAAACGTTATGAAAATTGGACAAAACATGTGTCAGATGATTCTTAACAAGCATGCAAAGTTTCATGGAGATCGGAGCATAGGTGGCGCAATAACAGTTAAAAAGGCTTTAAAAACAAGATTTCTATGGTAAATGGCTTCAAATTGTTAAAAAATGCTCATCTATTCACACAAACACTACATCTTACACTTACATCTGTATGATATATCCCCTCATTCTGAACAACTTTGCATACCACCTCAAAGGCCTTAAATGCTCGAACCCCGGTAATTGCTGCTTGCAGCTATATTATCTATTTGTAATTGATAGGATAATTTTTTTTTTCCCTAAAACTGAATGGGCAGCCCAAACCGTAAGGCCTAGAGACTTGAAACTTGGCCAGAAGGTAGAGCTCCCTGTGGGGACATTCTGACAAAGACTGAGCCTGATCGGCCTAAAGGTGGCGCTACAGCACAAAAAACTAAAATTTATCAGTTTATTGGCCTAAGCTCGTAAACCGTTTGTCGTAGACTCAAAAACTTTACATCTTTGCGTTCCTTGAGTCAGCCCGAACAAAAGTGGAGTGCGAAATTTTTGAGCTGCGACGCACGGTTGACCCCGAAAAATGGACATGAATCAGAAACCTACTTTTGCGAACTAGTCCTAGGTTTTTCACCCAATCGGAACCAAACCAGTGCAGAAATATTCTCTGGACACTGAATATCAATAATTATCAAAAAAAAGTTGAACTTTTCACTCACGGTCACAAAGGGCCACCAAAACGTTCCAAAGTGACGGGGCCACTTTTACTAAAATGGCTATAACTTTTGAAAGGAATGAGATATCTTCACCAAACTTGGTACACATATGTAAAAGCTTAATCTTTGGTCAAATCCAAAAAATTGCGGAGCTTGACAACTTGGTGGCGCTATAAAACTGAAAAAACATATTATTGGCTATAAATACACCGCCGTTAGTCCGATTGACTTGAAAATTGGTATGCAGTCTCTTGGACCAAAGGGGCACAAGTGTCTATGAGGACATTGGCGTATCTCAAAAAACATGGCCGCCATTGGCCAATGAAGTTTGAGCACCTATTTGACAAGGTTAACGGAGGTCGATCGGAACAAAACTCGGTGGGCATGTTCAACTCATGGCCCTAAAGGTCTGTAAGAATTTTGAAAGAAATCGGCCACTAGTTGGCGCTAACGAGTTTTATGGCTCTGTAATCACGTGGTGTTTCACACATCCACACAATATGCATATCATTTGATAGATCTCCTCATGATGAACAACTTTGCCTCAAGAACCATTGCTGTCAATCAAATCGTTCATTAATTATTCACAAATATGTGAAAAACCTACTTTTGCGAACTAGTCCTAGGTTTTTTGCTCAATCTCGATCAAACCACTGCAGTAATATTCTCTGAACTCTCTAGATCAATAATTATCAAACAAATGTTGAATTTTGTCCTTCGGTTAGCTATAACGGGGTCATTTACAACAGGGGCGTGGCCACATATACCCAAAAGCCTATCAAAACTAAACAAAAACTCATAACTTTACGAAAATTGGTGAAAACATGTGTCAGATGATTCTTAACAAGCATGCAAAGTTTCATGGAGATCGGAGCATAGGTGGCGCTATAACAGCTAAAAAGGCTTTAAAAACAAGATTTCTATGGTAAATGGCCTCAAATTGTTAAAAAATGCTCATCTATTCACACAAACACTAGATCTTACACTTACATCTGTATGATATATCCCCTCATTCTGAACAACTTTGCATACCACCTAAAAGGCCTTAATGCTCGAACCCCGGTAATTGCTGCTTGCAGCTATTATTATTATTATTATTATTCTTCCCTAGAACTGATCGTGCAGCCCAAACCGTAAGGCCTAGAGAGCTGAAACTTGGTCAGAAGGTAGTAGTCACCCTCGCTACTCAGGCGCAAAGAACCGGCCCAATCGGCCTAAAGGTGGCGCTACAGCGCAAAAAACTAACTTTTTTTACATTTTTGGCCCTAGCTCGTACATTTTTTGTCGTAGACTCAAAAACTTTACATCGTTGCGATCCTTGGGTCAATACGCACAAAAGTGTACTGGTGCAGATTTTTCGTACGAAGCCCGGTTTTTCCGCAAAATGGCCGAATGTCCGAAACCTACTTTTGCGAACTAGTCCTAGGTTTTTCGCCCGATCGGAACCAAACCAGTGCAGAAATGTTCTCTGGACACTGAATATCAATAATTATCAAAAAAAAGTTGAAATTTTGACTCATCGTTGCGAAGGGGCCCCAAAAAGTTTGTCAGGTGGAGGACCATTTTTACTAAAATGGCTATAACTCATGAACCAAATGAGATATCTTCACCAAACTCGGTACACATGTGTATAAGCAGAATCTTTGGTCAAATAAAAACAATTGCACAGCTCTGCCACTTGATGGCGCTATAAGCCTGAAAAAACATAAAAATGCAATAACTATGCAATCGTTAGTCTGATCGACCTGAAAATTGGTATGCAGTGTCTCTGTCCAATGTGCCATAAGGGTCTATGAGAACATTGGTGTATCTCAAAAAACATGGCCGCCATCGGCCAACGAAGTTTGAGCACCCATTAGACAAGGTTAACAGAGGCTGATCGGAACGAAACTCACTGGGCATATTCGACTCATGGCCCTAAAGGTCTGTAAGAATTTTGATACAAATCGGCCACTAGTTGGCGCTAACGAGTTTTTTGCCTCTCTAACGTGCCTCACTCACATGGTGTTTCACACATCCACACAATATGCATATCATTTGATAAATCTCCACATGCTGAGCAACTTTGCCTCAAGAACCATTGCTGTCAATCAAATCATTCATTAATTATTTACAAATATGTGAAAAACCTACTTTTGCGAACTAGTCCTAGGTTTTTCGCTCAATCTCGATCAAACCACTGCAGCGCAGTTCTCCAGACTCTCTAGATCAATAATTATCAAAAAATGTTGATTTTTGTCCTTCGGTCAGCTATAACGGGGTCATTTATAAAAGGGGCGTGGCCACATATATCCAAAAGCCTATAAAACCTAAACAAAAACTCAAAACTTTACAAAAGTTGGAGAAAACATGTGTCAGATGACTCTTAACAAGCATGTAAAATTTTATGGAGATCGGACCATAGGTGGCGCTATGACATTTAAAAGGCTTCAAAAACACAAAATTTCAAAAATAAATAGCCTTAAATTGCTATAACATGCTCATATAATCACAGAAACACAAGATCTTCATACCATATGATAGATCTCCTCATGCTGAGCAACTTTGCCTCAAGAACCATTGCTGTCAATCAAGTCGTTTATTACATATTCACAAATATGTGAAAAACCTACTTTTGCGAACTAGTCCTAGGTTATTCACTCAATCTCGATCAAACCACTGCAGCACAGTTCTCCAGACTCCGTAGATCAATAATTATCAAAAAAAAATTAAACTTTTGGCTCACGGTCGCAAAGGGGCGCCAAAACGTTCAAAAGAGGCGGGGCCACTTTTAGAAAAATGGCTATAACTTTGGAACAGAATGACATATCATCACCAAACTCAGAACACCAATGTAAAATCTCAGCCTTTGGTGAAATCCAAAAAATTGCGGAGCTTGACCACTTGGTGGCGCTATAATACAGAAAAAACATAAAAATGGCTATAACTTCGCAACCGGCAGTCCAATCGACCTGAAACTTGGTATGCAGTGTCTCTGTCCAATGTGTCATAAGGGTCTATGAGAACATTTGCGTATCTCAAAAAACATGGCCGCCATCGACCAATGAATTTTGAGCACCTATTAGACAAGGTTAACGGAGGCCGATCGGAACGAAACTCCCTGGGCATGTTCGACTCATGGCCCTAAAGGTCTGTAAGAATTTTGAAACAAATCGGCCACTAGTTGGCGCTAACGAGTTTTATAGCTCTGTAATCACGTGGTGTTTCACAAATCCACACAATATGCATATCATTTGATAGATCTCCTCATGATGAACAACTTTGCCTCAAGAACCATTGCTGTCAATCAAACCGTTCATTAATTATTCACAAATATGTGAAAAACCTACTTTTGCGAACTAGTCCTAGGTTTTTTGCTCAATCTCGATCAAACCACTGCAGTAATGTTCTCTGGACTCTCTAGATCAATAATTATCAAAAACATGTTGAATTTTGTCCTTTGGGTAGCTATAACGGGGTCATTTAGAAAAGGGGAGTGGCCACATATATCCAAAAGCCTATAAAACCTAAACAAAAACTCAAAACTTTACAAAAGTTGGAGAAAACGTGTCAGATGTCTCTTAACAAGCATGCAAAGTTTCGTGAAGATCGGACAATAGGTGCCGCTATAACAGTTAAAAAGGCTTTAAAAACAAGATTTCTATGGTAAATGGCCTCAAATTGTTAAAAAATGCTCATCTATTCACAGAAACACTAGATCTTACACTTACATCTGTATGATATATCGTCTCATTCTGAACAAATGTGCATACAACCTCAAAGGCCTTAAATGCTCGAACCCCGGTAATTGCTGCTTGCAGCTATATTTAGGGGTTCGAGTGCGTAGCACTGAAACCCTATTGTTATTGTCTGGATTTTTTTTATTATTATTTTTCTCCGCTAAAACTGATCGTGCAGACCAAACTGTAAGGCCTAGAGAGCTGAAATTTGGCCAGAACGTAGAGCTCCCCGTGGGGACGTTCTGACAAAGTCTCTCCCAAATTGGCCTAAAGGTGGCGCTACAGTGATCAAAGCCGCGAAAGCCCTCATAACTCCTAGACCATTTGTCCTAGACTCAAGTGCCTTATACCATTGTAATCCTTGGCTCAATCAAAACAAAATGGCTATCTCGGATTTCATTTCCGGTATGCAAATTTTTCCGCCATTTTGAAATTTGTCCAAAACCTACTTTTGCGAACTAGTCCTAGGTTTTTCGCCCAATCAGAACCAAACCAGTGCAGAAATGTTCTCTGGACAGTGAATATCAATAATTATCAAAAAAAAGTTGAAATTTTGACTCATCGTTGCGAAGGGGCCCCAAAAAGTTTGTCAGGTGGGGGGCCATTTTTACTAAAATGGCTATGACTCATGAACCAAATGAGATATCTTCACCAAACTCGGTAGACTTGTGTATAAGCTCAATCTTTGGTCAAATAAAAAAAATTACACAGCTATAAGCCTGAAAAAACATAAAAATGACTATAACTATGCAAGCGTTGGTCCGATCGACCTGAAAATTGGTATGCAGTGTCTCTGTTCAATGTGCCATAAGGGTCTATGAGGACATTGGCGTATCTCAAAAAACATGGCCGCCATTGGCCAATGAATTTTGAGCACCTATTTGACAAGGTTAACGGAGGTCGATCAGAACGAAACTCGGTGGGCATGTTCGACTCAAGGCCCTAAAGGTCTGTAAGAATTTTGAAAGAAATCGGCCACTAGTTGGCGCTAATGACTTTTTTGTCTCTGTAATCGCGTGGCGTTTCACACATCCACACAATATGCATATCATTTGATACATCTCCTCATGCCGAGAAACTTTGCCTCAAGAACCATTGCTGTCAATCAAATCGTGCAATAATTATTCACAAATATGTTAAAAACCTACTTTTGCGAACTAGTCCTAGGTTTTTTGCCCGATCTCGATCAAAGCACTGCAGTAATATTCTCTGGACTCTCTAGATCAATAATTATCAAAAAAATGTTGAATTTTGTCCTTCGGTTAGCTATAACTGGGTCATTTACAAAAGGGGCGTGGCCACATATATCCAGAAGCCTATAAAACCTAAACAAAAACTCAAAACTTTACAAAAGTTGGAAAAAAACATGTGTGAGATGACTCTTAACAAGCATGTAAAATTTCATGGAGATCGGACTGTAGGTGGAGCTATGACAGTTGAAAAGGCTTTAAAAACACGAAATTTCAAAAGTAAATTGACTTAAATTGCTATAACATGCTCATATAATCACAGAAACACTAGAACTTCATACCATATGATAGATCTCCTCATGCTGAGCAACTTTGCCCCAGGAACCATTGCTGTCAATCACGTAATTTATTACATATTCACAAATATGTGAAAAACCTACTTTTGCGAACTAGTCCTAGGTTTTTCGCCGGATCGGAACCAAACCACTGCCAAAATATTCTCTGGACAGTGAATACCAATAATTATCAAAAAAATGTCAAAATTCGACTCATCATTGCGAAAGGGCCCCAAAAAGTTTGTCAGGTGGAGGACCATTTTTACTAAAATGGCTATAACTCATGAACCAAATGAGATATCTTCACCAAACTTGGGAAACGTATGTATAATCTCAATCTTTGGTCAAATAAAAAAAAATGCACAGTTCTACCACTTGGTGGCGCTATAAGCCTGAAAAAACATAAAAATGACTATAACTATGCAATCGTTGGTCTGATCGACTTGAAAATTGGTATGCGGTGTCTCTGTCCAATGTGCCATAAGGGTCTATGAGGACATTGGCGTATCTCAAAAAACATGGCTGCCATCGGCCAATGAAGTTTGAGCACCTATTAGACAAGGTTAACGAAGGTCAATCGGAATGAAACTCACTGGGCATGTTCGACTCATGGCCCTAAACGTCTGTAAGAATTTTGAAAGAAATCGGTCACTAGTTGGCGCTAACGAGTTTTATGGCTCTGTAATCACGTGGTGTTTCACACATCCACACAATATGCATATCATTTGATAGCTCTCCTCATGATGAACAACTTTGCCTCAAGAACCATTGCTGTCAATCAAACCGTTCATTAATTATTCACAAATATGTGAAAAACCTACTTTTGCTAAGTAGTCCTAGGTTTTTCGGTCAATCTCGATCAAACCACTGCAGCGCAGTTCACCAGACTCTCTAGATCAATAATTATCAAAAAAATGTGGAATTTTGTCCTTTGGGTAGCTATAACGGGGTCATTTAGAAAAGGGGCGTGGCCACATATACCCAAAAGCCTATCAAACCTAAACAAACACTCAAAACTTTACAAAAGTTGGAGAAAACATGTGTCAGATGACTCTTAACAAGCATGCAAAGTTTCGTGAAGATCGGACCATAGGTGGCGCTATAACAGTTAAAAAGGCTTCAAAAACAAAAAGTGTGTATGGTAAATGGCTTCAAATGGCTAAATACATGCTGAAATATTCACACAAACACTAGATCTTCATATCATTTGATAGATCTCCTCATGATGAACACCTTTGCCTCAAGAACCATTGCTGTCAATCAAACCGTTCATTAATTATTCACAAATATGTTAAAAACCTACTTTTGCGAACTAGTCCTAGGTTTTTCGCTTAATCTCGATCAAACCACTGCAGTAATATTCTCTGGACTCTCTAGATCAATAATTATCAAAAAAATGTTGAATTTTGTCCTTCGGTTAGCTATAACAGGGTCATTTACAACAGGGGCGTGGCCACATATACCCAAAAGCCTATCAAAACTAAACAAAAACTCAAAACGTTACGAAAATTGGTGAAAACATGTGTCAGATGATTCTTAACAAGCATGCAAAGTTTCGCGAAGATCGGACCATAGGTGGCGCTATAACAGTTAAAAAGGCTTCAAAAACACAATCTGTGTATGGTAAATGGCAAATGACAAACTGTTCATTGCTTAAGTCTTTTAAAAACATATATTCATTTAAACAAAATAAAAAAAAAAACATTCAATAAAGGAGACAGTGTCTCACTTCATTAAGACTTGTTTGACTTTTGAAATCTCCTGAATGAATGATTCAATGACATACCTTTTTTTTAAACGGGCAGTTGTCGCCACCTCCTGGCGGAAGAGGATAAGCGTTACAATAGATACACGTGTTAAAATACGTTTGTTTTGATCGCCACTGTAGACAATAAGTGTTTATACCCAAACTATAAACTTTTATCCCAGTACTTCTATTATTTAAATATCTGCAACACAGAAATAAGGATTATAATGTGGTTGAAAAGACTGTTTGTGTTGCTCTTTCTGCGTTCACATTTACTCCGATCTTCTGATTCATTAACATTGCAGCGACAAAACCTGCTTCTCACGCTCCACTGACACTCGCGATGTGAAACAGTCCTAATAGACATAGATAACTCGTTGTTATTTAGGAATAAGATCGCGTGGGTGTTTGAATCGACACCTCAATATTTTAAGGATTAATAGTGCAGCTCTAATGTAAACATGGCAAAATGTTGTGGGAGGATACTGTCCCGAGATCTCGCGAAATCCGACTGGTCTCGTCACATCCCTACCATTTAGATAGCCACTTAATAATAAGATCATGATCTACTGTACCCGAGTCTATAAAACCTAAAAGAAAAGAAAATTTCACAAACCTAAGTCAAATCATCATCATACGATTCTAAACAAGCCTGCATTTTAAAGACATCAGGCAAAAAAGGCAATGTAACAGTTATAAAGCTTAAAAACTATGCATCGCTCTTTAAAATGTCATGAAATTACAACTATAACCACTAGATGGCAGTAGAACACCACTAATGGCTCATTGAAATGAACAGTGCTATTCACAGATTTTCCATTCATTTCAATTCATGCAAAGACTAAATCACTATATAACATTTCAAATCACATTTAGTCAAAGTTTAACACTTCATTTAAACACATATATCATATTTGACAATAATACAAGATTATGATTACAGTGAAACCTGAAAACTATATATAAAATCTTAAAAAGACTTGCACTAAACATTTTGTCACCTACCATTTAATACACAAATCTCTTACGTGCAACAAAATGTGTGTGTGTGTGTAGTAATGCTTAATGAACATTAATATAACAGTTTAACTATTTAATTTCTGTTTGTGAGTGTATTCTCCATCATGGATGTGTTTTATTGTGTTAGCCATATATTTTGCATTGGACTACATCTTAAATCCACACAACCTTTTATGATGCTAAACAGGCGTGCAAAGTTTCATGAAGATCAGACCATAGGTGGCACTATAACAGTTAAAACGGCTTCAAAAACAAAATTTCTATGGTAATTGGCCTCAACTTGCTAAAAACATGCAAATATATTCACACAACCACTAGATCTTCATATCATATGATAGATGTCCTCATTCTGAACAACTTTGCCTCCAGGACCATTGCTGTCAATCCAACTATTCTTTAAATATGTTATATTATTTAAAAAAAAAAACCTACTTTTGTAAACTAGTCCTAGGTTTTAAACTCAAAATACATAAAATCACTGTAGTAACATTCTCTGGACCCTCTAGATCACCAATTATCAAAAAAATGTTGAACATTTGCATTTAGTCAGTAAAAACAGCACCACTTAATAATAAGATCATGATCTACTGTACCCAAAAATCTATAAATCCTAAAAGAAAACAAAATTTCACAAACCTAAGTAAAATCATTATCATATGATTCTAAAGAAGCATACAATTTTATCAACATAAGACAAAAAAGGCAAAGTTACAGTTATAAACTTAAAACAATGCATCCTTTTTTTAAAACGCCATGAAATTGCAACTTTAACCACTAGATGGCAGTAGAAGACCATTAATGCATCATTAAACAGACTACAACAGTGCATTTCATGGCTTGTTTTCAATTAATTTCAATTTATGCATAAACTAAATCACTGTTACAACATTTCAAATCACATTTAGTCAAAGTTTAATTTAAATTATACAGATATATCATATTTGACAATAATACAAGATTATGATTACAGCGAAACCTGAAAATGATATATAAAATCTTAAAGACAATATTTGCACTAAACATTTTGTCACCTACCATTTATTACACAAATCTTCAAGGTGCAACAAATTATGTCTGTGTGTGTAAAAGCAGTAATGCTTAATGAACATTAATATAACAGTTTAACTATTTAATTTCTGTGTTTGTGAGTGTTTTCTCCATCATGGATGTGTTTTAGTGTGTGTTTAGCCATATATTTTGCGTTGGACTACATCTTAAATCCACATAACCTTAAAGGCCTTATTTGCTCGAACCCCGATAATTGCTGCTTGCAGCTATATTTATTAGGGGTTCGAGTGCGTAGCACTGAAACCCTATTGTAATTGTTAGGATTTTTATTATTATTTTTATTATTATTTTTCTGCCGTAAAACTGATCGTGCAGACCAAACCGTAAGTCCTAGAGCCTTCAAACTTGGCCAGATGGTAGACCTCAATTTGGGGAGAACCTATCAAAGTATGAGCCCAAACGGCCCATAGGTGGCGCTATAGTGAACCAAAACGCGAAAGTGCTCATAACTCCTAAACCGCTTGTTGTAGACTCAAAAAAATTAGATATTTGGAATCCTTGGGTCAATACAAATTGAAAAACCCCCCTGTGATTTGGGGTCCTGGAGGCCCCGTTTTCCCGCAAATTTTAATCATGTCCAAAACCTACTTTTGCGAACTAGTCCTAGGTTTTTCGCCCGATCGGAACCAAACCAGTGCAGAAATGTTCTCTGGACACTGAATATCAATAATTATCAAAAAAAAGTTGAAATTTTGACTCATCGTTGCGAAGGGGCCCCAAAAAGTTTGTCAGGTGGGGGGCCATTTTTACTAAAATGGCTATGACTCATGAACCAAATGAGATATCTTCACCAAACTCGGTAGACTTGTGCATAAGCTCAGTCTTTGGTCAAATAAAAAAAATTACACAGCTCTGCCACTTGGTGGCGCTATAAGCCTGAAAAAACATAAAAATGACTATAACTATGCAAGCGTTGGTCTGATCGACCTGAAAATTGGTATGCAGTGTCTCTGTTCAATGTACCATAAGGGTCTATGAGGACATTGGCGTATCTCAAAAAACATGGCCGCCATTGGCCAATGAATTTTGAGCACCTATTTGACAAGGTTAACGGAGGTCGATCAGAACGAAACTCGGTGGGCATGTTCGACTCAAGGCCCTAAAGGTCTGTAAGAATTTTGAAAGAAATCGGCCACTAGTTGGCGCTAATGACTTTTTTGTCCCTGTAATCGCGTGGCGTTTCACACATCCACACAATATGCATATCATTTCATACATCTCCTCATGCCGAGAAACTTTGCCTCAAGAACCATTGCTGTCAATCAAATCGTGCAATAATTATTCACAAATATGTTAAAAACCTACTTTTGCGAACTAGTCCTAGGTTTTTTGCCCGATCTCGATCAAACCACTGCAGTAATATTCTCTGGACTCTCTAGATCAATAATTATCAAAAAAATGTTGAATTTTGTCCTTCGGATAGCTATAACTGGGTCATTTACAAAAGGGGCGTGGCCACATATATCCAGAAGCCTATAAAACCTAAACAAAAACTCAAAACTTTACAAAAGTTGGAAAAAAACATGTGTGAGATGACTCTTAACAAGCATGTAAAATTTCATGGAGATCGGACTGTAGGTGGAGCTATGACAGTTGAAAAGGCTTTAAAAACACGAAATTTCAAAAGTAAATTGACTTAAATTGCTATAACATGCTCATATAATCACAGAAACACTAGAACTTCATACCATATGATAGATCTCCTCATGCTGAGCAACTTTGCCCCAGGAACCATTGCTGTCAATCACGTAATTTATTACATATTCACAAATATGTGAAAAACCTACTTTTGCGAACTAGTCCTAGGTTTTTCGCCGGATCGGAACCAAACCACTGCCAAAATATTCTCTGGACAGTGAGTACCAATAATTATCAAAAAAATGTCAAAATTCGACTCATCATTGCGAAAGGGCCCCAAAAAGTTTGTCAGGTGGAGGACCATTTTTACTAAAATGGCTATAACTCATGAACCAAATGAGATATCTTCACCAAACTTGGGAAACGTATGTATAAGCTCAATCTTTGGTCAAATAAAAAAAAATGCACAGTTCTACCACTTGGTGGCGCTATAAGCCTGACAAAAACATAAAAATGACTATAACTATGCAATCGTTGGTCTGATCGACTTGAAAATTGGTATGCGGTGTCTCTGTCCAATGTGCCATAAGGGTCTATGAGGACATTGGCGTATCTCAAAAAACATGGCTGCCATCGGCCAATGAAGTTTGAGCACCTATTAGACAAGGTTAACGAAGGTCAATCGGAATGAAACTCACTGGGCATGTTCGACTCATGGCCCTAAACGTCTGTAAGAATTTTGAAAGAAATCGGTCACTAGTTGGCGCTAACGAGTTTTATGGCTCTGTAATCACGTTGTGTTTCACACATCCACACAATATGCATATCATTTGATAGATCTCCTCATGATGAACAACTTTGCCTCAAGAACCATTGCTGTCAATCAAACCGTTCATTAATTATTCACAAATATGTGAAAAACCTACTTTTGCGAACTAGTCCTAGGTTTTTCGCTCAATCTCGATCAAACCACTGCAGCGCAGTTCTCCAGACTCTCTAGATCAATAATTATCAAAAAAATGTGGAATTTTGTCCTTTGGGTAGCTATACCGGGGTCATTTAGAAAAGGGGCGTGGTCACATATACCCAAAAGCCTATCAAACCTAAACAAACACTCAAAACTTTACAAAAGTTGGAGAAAACATGTGTCAGATGACTCTTAACAAGCATTCAAAGTTTCGTGAAGATCGGACCATAGGTGGCGCTATAACAGTTAAAAAGGCTTCAAAAACACAAGGTGTGTATGGTAAATGGCTTCAAATGGCTAAATACATGCTCAAATATTCACACAAACACTAGATCNGGTTTTTTGCTCAATCTCGATCAAACCACTGCAGCGCAGTTCTCCAGACTCTCTAGATCAATAATTATCAAAAAAATGTGGAATTTTGTCCTTTGGGTAGCTATAACGGGGTCATTTAGAAAAGGGGCGTGGTCACATATACCCAAAAGCCTATCAAACCTAAACAAACACTCAAAACTTTACAAAAGTTGGAGAAAACATGTGTCAGATGACTCTTAACAAGCATGCAAAGTTTCGGGAAGATCGGACCATAGGTGGCGCTATAACAGTTAAAAAGGCTTCAAAAACACAAGGTGTGTATGGTAAATGGCTTCAAATGGCTAAATACATGCTCAAATATTCACACAAACACTAGATCTTCATATCATTTGATAGATCTCCTCATGATGAACACCTTTGCCTCAAGAACCATTGCTGTCAATCAAACCGGTCATTAATTATTCACAAATATCTTAAAAACCTACTTTTGCGAACTAGTCCTAGGTTTTTTGCTTAATCTCGATCAAACTACTGCAGTAATATTCTCTGGACTCTCTAGATCAATAATTATCAACAAAATGTTGAATTTTGTCCTTCGGTTAACTATAACAGGGGCATTTACAACAGGGGCGTGGCCACATATACCCAAAAGCCTATCAAAACTAAAGAAAAACTCAAAACGTTACGAAAATTGGTGAAAACATGTGTCAGATGATTCTTAACAAGCATGCAAAGTTTCGCGAAGATCGGACCATAGGTGGCGCTATAACAGTTAAAAAGGCTTCAAAAACACAAGCTGTGTATGGTAAATGGAAAATGACAAACTGTTCATTGCTTAAGTCTTTTAAAAACATATATTCATTTAAACAAAATAAAAAAAAAAAAAAACATTCAATAAACGAGACAGTGTCTCACTTCATTAAGACTTGTTTGACTATTGAAATTTCCTGAATGAATGATTTAATGACATACCTTTTTTTTTAAACGGGCAGTTGTCGCCACCTCCTGGCGGAAGAGGATAAGCGTGACAATAGATACACGTGTTAAAATACTTTCGTTTTTATCGCCACTGTAGACAATAAGTGTTTATGCCCAAACTATAAACTTTTATCCCAGTACTTCTATTATTTAAATATCTGTAACACAGAAATAATCATTATAATGTGGTTGAAAAGACTGTTTGTGTTGCTCTTTCTGCGTTCACATTTACTCCGACCTTCTGATTCATTAACATGGCAGCGACAAAACCTGCTTTTCACGCTCCACTGACACTGGCGATGTGAAACAGTCCTAATAGACAAAGATAACGTGTTGTCATTTAGGAATAAGATCGCTTGGGTGTTTGAATCGACACCTCAATATTTTAAGGATTAATAGTGCAGCTCTAATGTAAAAACGGCAAAATGTTGTGGGAGGATACTGTCACGAGATCTCGCGAAATCCGACTGGTCTCGTCACATCCCTACCATTTAGATAGCCACTTAATAATAAGATCAGGATCTACTGTACCCGAGTCTATAAAACCTAAAAGAAAAGAAAATTTCACAAACCTAAGTCAAATCATCATCATATGATTCTAAACAAGCCTGCATTTTAAAGACATCAGGCAAAAAAAAGGCAATGTAACAGTTATAAAGCTCAAAAACTATGCATCGCTCTTTAAAATGTCATGAAATTACAACTATAACCACTAGATGGCAGTAGAAGACCACTAATGGCTCATTGAAATGAAAAGTGCTATTCACAGATTTTCCATTTATTTCAATTCATGCAAAGACTAAATCACTGTTATAACATTTCAAATCACATTTAGTCAAAGTTTAACACTTCATTTAAACACATATATCATATTTGACAATAATACAAGATTATGATTACAGTGAAACCTGAAAATTATATATAAAATCTTAAAAAGACTTGCACTAAACATTTTGTCCCCTACCATTTAATACACAAATCTCTTATGTGCAACAAAATGTGTGCAGTAATGCTTAATGAACATTAATGTAACAGTTTAACTATTTAATTTCTGTTTGTGAGTGTATTCTCCATCATGGATGTGGCCACATAATAAGATGATCATGAGCTACTGTAACCAAAAGTCTATAAAACCTAAAAGAAAACAAAATTTCACAAACCTAAGTAAAATCATCATCATACGATTTTAAACAAACATACATTTCATAGACATTAGGCAAAAAAGGCCATGTAACAGTTATAAAGCTTAAAAGTAATGGATCTCTCTTTAAAACGGGAAATTGCAACTATAACCACTAGATGGCAGTAGAAGACCACTAATGGGTCACTGAAATGACTAGAACAGTGCATTTTCATGGTTTCAAGCTTTAATTTCATACAAAGATGATACTAAATCAATGTTATATCATTTCAAATCACATTTAGTAAAACTTTACCACTTCATTTATACAGATGTATTACATTTGACAGTTATGCAAGATTATGATTACAGTGAAACCTGAAAATGATATATAAACTCTTAAAAACATAAGACTTACAGTAAGCATTTTGTCACCTACTATTTATGACCGAAATCTCTTATGTGCAACAAAATGTTTAACTATTTCATATTCTGTGTTTGTGATTGTATTGTCCATCATAGATGTGCTGTAGTGTTAGCCATATATTTTGGGTTGGACTACATCCTAAAACCATAGCAACCATAGCATCGGATCATAGGTGGTGCTATAACAGTTAAAAAGGCTTCAAAAACACAACATTTCTATTGTAATTGGCCTCGAATTGCTAACAAATGCTCATTTTTTCACACAAACACTAGATCTTCATACCATATGATAGATCTCCTCATTCTCAACAATTTTTTGTCTAAGACCATTGCTGTCAATCCAACTGTTCTTTAAATGTTCTTTAAATGTACTGTACCCAAAAGCCTAACATTTTTAAAAGAAAGCTTGCAACGTCTCAAAACTGTGACAAAAATGACAAATAATCTCATTCTAAACAAATATGCAAAATTTAAGAGAGACTGGGCAAAAATAACACTATAATAGTTATGATGTTTAAACTCTCAGTGTTTGTATGAGACATTGCATGAAATTGCAATAATAAGCACTAGATGTCAGTAGAAGACCACTAATGGGCTTATTCAGCTGAACAGAACTGTTTTTAATAGGTTTGATGATCGATTAACACTTATAAAATCACTGTTATAACATTTAAAATCACATTTAGGCAAAGCTTAAAATTTTGTTCATACAGACATATCAGTTTTTTACAATTATGCCACATCATGATTACAGTGAAATCTGAAAAAGACACAAACTGTTACAAAGAGAATACTTGCAAGTAAAAGTGTTGGCCCATATCATTTATTTCAAATATCTGTACAAGAAAATGTGTATGCATGTATGTCTCTGTGTGTGTAAACATATTTATTCAGTATTAATATATTAGTTTAAACTTTTAGTTTCTGTGTGTGTATTTCTGTGAGCATATTGTCCATTTTGGATGTGTTTTACTGTCAGCCATGAATCCAGGTTGGCCTAGACCCTAAGCATACCACCTTAAAGACCTTAAAATGCTCGAACCCCGATAATTGCTGCTTGCAGCTATATTTAGGGGTTCGAGTGCGTAGCACTGAAACCCTATTGTAATTGTTAGGATTTTTATTATTATTTTTATTATTATTTTTCTGCCGTAAAACTGATCGTGCAGACCAAACCGTAAGTCCTAGAGACTTCAAACTTGGCCAGATGGTAGACCTCAATTTTGGGAGAACCTATCAAAGTATGAGCCCAAACGGCCCATAGGTGGCGCTATAGTGAACCAAAACGCGAAAGTGCTCATAACTCCTAAACCGCTTGTCGTAGACTCAAAAAAATTAGATATTTGGAATCCTTGGGTCAATACAAATTGAAAACCCCCCCTGTGATTTGGGGTCCTGGAGGCCCCGTTTTCCCGCAAATTTTAATCATGTCCAAAACCTACTTTTGTGAACTAGTCCTAGGTTTTTCGCCCGATCGGAACCAAACCAGTGCAGAAATGTTCCCTGGACAGTGAAGATCAATAATTATCAAAAAAATGTCATATTTCCACTCATCGTTGCGAAGGGGCCGCAAAAAGTTTGTCAGGTGGAGGGCCATTTTTACTAAAATGGCTATAACTCATGAACCGAATGAGGTATCTTCACCAAACTCGGTACGCATGTGTAATATCTCAATCTTTGGTGAAATAAAAAAATTGCCGAGCTTGACCACTTGGTGGCGCTATGAGATGCAAAAACACAAAAACAGCTATAATTACACAACTGTTAGTCCGATCGACCTCAAACTTGGTATGCAGTGTCTCTGTCCAATGTCCCACAAGGGTCTATGAGGACATTGGCGTATCTCAAAAAACATGGCCGCCATCGGCCAATGAAGTTTGAGCACCTATTAGCCAAGCTTAACAGAGGCCGATCGGAACGAAACTCACTAGGCATATTCGACTCATGGCCATAAAGGTATGTAAGAATTTTGAAACAAATCGGCCACTAGTTGGCGCTAACAAGGTTTTTGCCTCTGTAATCACGTGGTGTTTCACACATCCACAAAATATGCATATCATTTGATAGATCTCCTCATGATGAACAACTTTGCCTCTAGAACCATTGCTGTCAATCAAATCAATCATTAAATATTCACAAATATGTGAAAAAGCTACTTTTGCGAACTAGTCCTAGGTGTTTTGCTCAATCTCGATCAAACCACTGCAGTAATATTCTCTGGACTCTCTAGATCAATAATTATCAAAAAAATGTTGAATTTTGTCCTTTGGGTAGCTATAACGGTGTCATTTAGAAAAGGGGCGTGGCCACATATACCCAAAAGCCTATAAAACCTAACCAAAAACTCAAAACTTTACAAAAGTTGGAGAAAACATGTGTCAGATGACTCTTAAGAAGCATGTAAAATTTCATGGAGATCGGACCATAGATGGCGCTATGACAGTCAAAAAGGCTTCAAAAACACGAAATTTCAAAAGTAAATTGCCTTAAATTGCTATAACATCCTCATATAATCACAGAAACACTACAACTTCATACCATATGATAGATCTCCTCATGCTGAGCAACTTTGCCTCAAGAACCTTTGCTGTCAATCAAGTCGTTTATTACATATTCACAAATATGTGAAAACCCTACTTTTGCGAACTAGTCCTAGGTTATTCACTCGATCTCGATCAAACCACTGCAGCACAGTTCTCCAGACTCCCTAGATTAATAATTATCAAAAAGAAGTTAAACTTTTGACTCACGGTCGCAAAGGGGCGCCAAAACTTTCGAAAGAGGCTGGGCCACTTTCACTAAAATGGCTATAACTTTGGAACAGAATGACATATCATCACCAAACTCAGAACATATATATAAAAGCTCAGTCTTTGGTGAAATCAAAAAAATTGCGGAGCTTGACCACTTGGTGGCGCTATAATAGAGAAAAAACATAAAAATGGCTATAACTTCGCACCCGTCAGTCCAATCAACCTGAAAATTGGTATGCTGTGCCTCTGTCCAATGTGCCATAAGGGTCTATGAGAACATTTGCGTATCTCAAAAAACATGGCCGCCATCGACCTATGAATTTTGAGCACCTATTAGACAAGGTTAACGGAGGCCGATAGGAACTAAACTCACTGGGCATGTTCGACTCATGGTCCTAAAGGTCTGTAAGAATTTTGAAACAAATCGGCCACTAGTTGGCGCTAACGAGTTTTATGGCTCTGTAATCACGTGGTGTTTCACAAATCCACATAATATGCATATCATTTGATAGATCTCCTCATGATGAACAACTTTGCCTCAAGACCCATTGCTGTCAATCAAACCGTTCATTAATTATTCAATAATATGTCAAAAACCTACTTTTGCGAACTAGTCCTAGGTTTTTCGCTCAATCTCGATCAAACCACTGCAGTCATCTTCTCTGGACTCTCTAGATCAATAATTATCAAAAAAATGTTGAATTTTGTCCTTCGGATAGCTGTAATGGGGCCATTTACAATAGGGGCTTGGCCACATATACCCAAAAGCTTATAAAACCAAAACGAAAACTTAAAACTTTACGAAAATTTGAGAAAACATGTGTCAGATGACTCTTAAGAAGCATGCAAAGTTTCATGGAGATCGGAGCATAGGTGGCGCAATAACAGTTAAAAAGGCTTTAAAAACAAGATTTCTATGGTAAATGGCTTCAAATTGTTAAAAAATGCTCATCTATTCACCCAAACACTACATCTTACACTTACATCTGTATGATATATCCCCTCATTCTGAACAACTTTGCATACCACCTCAAAGGCCTTAAATGCTCGAACCCCGGTAATTGCTGCTTGCAGCTATATTATCTATTTGTATTTGTTAGGATAATTTTTTTTTCCCCATAAAACTGAATGGGCAGCCCAAACCGTAAGGCCTAGAGACTTGAAACTTGGCCAGAAGGTAGAGCTCCCTGTGGGGACATTCTGACAAAGACTGAGCCTAATCGGCCTAAAGGTGGCGCTACAGCGCAAAAAACTAAAATTTTTGACATTTTTGGCCATAGCTCGTACAATTTTTGTCGTAGACTGAAAAACTTTACATCGTTGCAATCCATGGGTCAATACGCACAAAATTGCTCTGCGGGGTTTGTTGCTCTAGGACGTACCGTTTTTCCGCAAAATGGTGTTATATCCGAAACCTACTTTTGCGAACTAGTCCTAGGTTTTTCGCCCGATTGGAACCAAACCAGTGCAGAAATGTTCTCTGGACAGTGAATATCAATAATTATCAAAAAAAAGTTGAAATTTTGACTCACAGTCGAATAGGAATGCCAAAACGTTCTATGCTAACATTACCAAATTCTTACATTTGGCTATAACTTTTGAATGGAATGAGATATCTACACCAAACTCGGTACACATGTGCATAAGCTAAATCTTTGGTCAAATAAAAAAAAAATTGCACAGCTCTGCCACTTGGTGGCGCTATAAGCCTGAAAAAACATATTATTGGCTATAAATACACCGCCGTTAGTCCGATTGACTTGAAAATTGGTATGCAGTCTCTTGGACTAAAGGGGCACAAGTGTCTCAAAAAACATGGCCGCCATTGGCCAATGAATTTTGAGCACCTATTTGACAAGGTTAACGGAGGTCGATCGGAACAAAACTCGGTGGGCATGTTCAACTCATGGCCCTAAAGGTCTGTAAGAATTTTGAAAGAAATCGGCCACTAGTTGGCGCTAACGAGTTTTATGGCTCTGTAATCGCGTGGTGTTTCACACATCCACACAATATGCATATCATTTGATAGATCTCCTCATGATGAACAACTTTGCCTCAAGAACCATTGCTGTCAATCAAATCATTCATTAATTATTCACAAATATGTGAAAAACCTACTTTTGCGAACTATTCCTAGGTTTTTTGCTCAATCGCGATCAAACCAATGCAGTAATATTCTCTGCACTCTCTAGATCAATAATTATCAAAAAAATGTTGATTTTTTTCCTTTGGTTAGCTATAACTGGGTTAATTTACAAAAGGGCTGTGGCCACATATACCCAAAAAGCCTATAAAACCAAAACGAAAACTCAAAACTTTACAAAAATTGGTGAAAACATGTGTCAGATGATTCTTAACAAGCATGCAAAGTTTCATGGAGATCGGAGCATAGGTGGCGCTATAACAGCTAAAAAGGTTTTAAAAACAAGATTTCTATGGTAAATGGCCTCAAATTGTTAAAAAATGTTCATCTATTCACACAAACACTAGATCTTACACTTACATCTGTATGATATATCCCCTCATTCTGAACAACTTTGCATACCACCTAAAAGGCCTTAATGCTCGAACCCCGGTAATTGCTGCTTGCAGCTATATTTATTAGGGGTTCGAGTGCGTAGCACTGAAACCCTATTGTAATTGTAAGGATTTTTTTTATTATTATTATTAGGGGTTCGAGCGCGTAGCGCTGAAACCCTATTGTAATTGTTAGGATTTTTTTTATTATTATTATTATTATTATTATTCTTCCCTAGAACTGATCGTGCAGCCCAAACCGTAAGGCCTAGAGAGCTGAAACTTGGTCAGAAGGTAGTAGTCCTCCTCGCTACTCAGGCGCAAAGAACCGGCCCAATCGGCCTAACGGGGGCGCTACAGCGCAAAAAACTAACTTTTTTCGCATTTTTGGCCGTAGCTCATACATTTTTTGTCGTAGAGTCAAAAAATTTACATCGTTGTGATCCTTGGGTCAATACGCACAAAAGTGCACTGGCGCAGATTTTTCGTACGAAGCCCTGTTTTTCCGCAAAATGGCCGAATGTCCGAAACCTACTTTTGCGAACTAGTCCTAGGTTTTTCGCCCGATCGGAACCAAACCAGTGCAGAAATGTTCTCTGGACACTGAATATCAATAATTATCAAAAAAAGTTGAAATTTTGACTCATCGTTGCGAAGGGGCCCCAAAAAGTTTGTCAGGTGGAGGACCATTTTTACTAAAATGGCTATAACTCATGAACCAAATGAGATATCTTCACCAAACTCGGTACACATGTGTATAAGCTCAATCTTTGGTCAAATAACAAAAATTGCACAGCTCTGCCACTTGGTGGCGCTAAAAGCCTGAAAAACAATAAAATGACTATAACTATGCAATCGTTAGTCCGATCGACCTGAAAATTGGTATGCAGTGTCTCTGTCCACTGTGCCATAAGGGTCTATGAGGACATTGGCGTATCTCAAAAAACATGGCCGCCATCGGCCAATGAATTTTGCGCACCCATTAGACAAGGTTAACGAAGGTCAATCGGAACGAAACTCA
>VONZ01002993.1:0-31157 GCA_012976165.1 Labeo catla | reverse complement strand
CTCCGGAGTTCTAGTCACTACATTTCCCACAATCCCGTGCCTGGGGCTCCACTTCCGGTTCCGGGTCCCTCCGGTTCACTCTTGTTTGTCGGCCATTTTAGAGCGTCGCGCCCGCCAGTTCTCTGCGAAGTTTTGTTAGTTATGCTATCAATCCCGAGCGTTTACCTATCGGACTGCTTACCCGTTGCCAACCGGACTGTTTATCGTGTATGTGAATCTCTGCTGCCTGCCCTTCATCGACCCTCGCTATCTCCTCGGACTATTCCCTTTGATCGCCGCCTGCCCCGACCTTTTGCATGGACTCTGACTACCCCGTTTGCTCCGCCTTCACTACACCAGTCTGCTGTTGTTGACCATTGCCTGCCGATATCTTTTGTGTTTAAAATAAAGTTGTTGCAGATGGATCCAACGTCTCCGGATTCCTCCATAACTGCGTCACAGAAAACTTCGCCACCAACGGATCCAGCGACAACGAGCCAGATCGCGTCAGAAGTATCCGCTCAAGCCTCTGTTCTGACGCGTCACCAGCAACAATTGGATCACCTCTCCTCACTCACCGAACAGCTTGTTCAGGCCATACGGGGGTTGCAGGTCGCAACCCCTCCCGCTCCACCTCCGGCCGCCATTCCACCCGCGGCGGCCGCGCCCATCACCGCGAGCCCCCGGCTAGCGTTCCCGGAGAAATTCGACGGTGCGCCATCCAAATGCAAGGGGTTTCTTCTCCAATGCACCCTGTTTGTCAGCCAGCAGCCGCATCTATATCCTACTGATGAGGGTAAGATTGCTTTCGTTTGTTCCCTTCTCACTGGTAGAGCTTTAGAGTGGGCCACCGCGGTCTGGGATGTGGGACGGCCCGCTTTTCCCTCGTTTGCTACATTTCTACAGAGCTTTAAGGAGGTATTTCAGCCCAAGCCAGAGAGCAGCGAGGCGGGGGAGCAAATTGTGGCTTTGAAGCAGGGACGACGTACAGCTGCCGATTATGCGCTAGATTTCCGTACGCTGGCGGCCCAGAGTGGTTGGAATGATGGTCCCCTCAAACTACATTACCGTAAGGGACTCAACCAGGACCTCCAGGTGGAGCTAGCATGCCGTGACGAGGGGCTAACGCTCAGCCAGTATATCGACCTCTCGATCCGGATCGACAACGTGATGCGCGCCCGCAAACCTGGCCGAACCTTTACCTCCCAACCCCCGACCCAACCACCCATCGCGACCGTTCCGGAACCCATGCAGCTGGGAGCAACTAAACTGACCGTGGAGGAGAGGGAGCGACGAATCAGGAATCATCTCTGTCTGTACTGTGGACAGCCGGGTCATCTCCGAGCCACCTGCCCCACCCGACCACCTCGTCCACCAACCTCGGTGAGTTCTGGTAATCTTCATCTTAGTCAATGTGAAGTACCTGTAATTCTCAAGACCAGGGACATTTCTGTGAAGACTACAGCACTAATAGACTCCGGTGCCGCCGGAAACTTCATAGACAGGGACTTTGTCAACACTAACCGTCTGCCTATTCTCTCTTGTGCTCCACCTGTGGCAGTGGCCGCCCTTGACGGGAGACCGTTAGGGACCGGCAGAGTTGAACACACCACCGATGACCTCGTCCTCTGCTTAGAGCCGCATCACCAAGAAACCATCCGGTTTTTCATTATTTCTTCCCCCCGCACACCAATCATCCTCGGATTTCCATGGCTTAACCACCACGAGCCCATCATCTCATGGTCAGCAGGCACCATCGCTCATTGGTCCCCTCACTGCAAGCAACATTGTCTTCAGCCTATCCACCAAGCTAACTCCCCGCCAACCTCCACCGAACTCAAAGATCCCATACCAGCCGAGTACCAGGATCTCCTTGAGGCCTTCAGCACCACCAAGGCGACCCAGCTACCTCCTCACCGCCCGGGGGACTGCGCCATAGATCTCCTTCCCGGGGCCGTCCCTCCCAAGGGACGCATCTTCCCTCTTTCGCAGCCAGAATCGGAGGCCATGAATCGGTACATCAAGGAGGAGCTTGCCAAGGGTTTCATCCGTCCCTCAACCTCTCCTGCTTCAGCTGGGTTCTTCTTCGTGAAGAAGAAGGATGGTGGACTGCGCCCGTGCATCGACTATCGCGCTCTCAACGACATCACCATAAAGTACCGCTATCCACTCCCGCTGGTACCCCCAGCCTTGGAACAGCTACGCTCGGCCAAGATCTACACCAAATTGGACCTACGATCTGCATACAACCTCATCAGAATCCGTGAGGGGGACGAGTGGAAGCCAGCCTTCTCCACAACCACTGGGCACTATGAGTACCAGGTAATGCCCTTCGGCCTGGCCAATAGTCCTTCTTATTTCCAGGCCTTCGTCAACGACGTGTTTCGGGACATGCTGAACCGATGGGTCATCATTTACATTGACGACATCTTGATTTATTCGAACTCCTACTCTGATCACGTTCAACATGTCCGGGCCGTTCTTCAGCGCCTCATAGAACACCAACTGTATGCTAAGGAGGAGAAGTGCGAGTTCCATCAGCAGAGCATATCCTTCCTCGGCTACGTCATTAGCCCAGAGGGGGTCGCCATGGATGAGACCAAGGTGAATGCGGTTCGCAACTGGCCACGCCCCAGAACCATCAAGGAACTGCAGCGCTTCCTAGGCTTCTCAAACTTCTACCGCCGGTTCATCCGTAACTTTAGCACCGTGGCAGCTCCACTCTCGTCTATGCTGAAACAGGGTAAGACTCGTCTCACCTGGACCCCTTCTGCCATCCAGGCCTACGACGAGCTTCGCCAGAGGTTCACCACCGCACCCATTCTACACCACCCAGATCCCAACCTGCCCTTCCTCGTCGAGGTAGACGCTTCCAGTACCGGCGTGGGGGCTGTGCTCTCTCAACGACAGGGTCAACCCCCCAAGACCTTTCCCTGCGCTTACTTCTCTCACAAGCTCAGCCCCGCAGCACGAAACTACGACGTCGGCAACAGGGAGTTGTTGGCCATCAAACTCGCCCTGGAAGAGTGGCGGCACTGGCTGGAGGGTGCACGACATCCATTTACCATCCTAACCGATCACAGAAACCTTGAATATATTCGCTCCGCCAAGGTTCTCAATCACCGTCAGGCCAGATGGGCGCTGTTCTTCCCCCGCTTTCACTTCGAAATAACGTATCGACCCGGTTCGCAGAACACCAAGGCGGACGCCCTCTCGCGCATCCACGACCCCGACCACACCACCACGCCACCAGAGACCATTCTGCCCACGTCTGTCATTCTGGCCCCTGTAACCTGGGATATAATGACTGAGATCACTGAGGGACAGGCTCAGGACCCTCCTCCAGTCGACTGCCCCGCTGATTTGACCTACGTCCCGGTTCATCTGCGTCCTCGAGTCCTATCAGAGGTTCATTGTACTCCCAGCTCCGGCCACCCTGGGATAGAAGCCACCATCGAGCTGCTACGCAACCGTTTCTGGTGGCGATCCCTTCGTACTGACACCATCACTTTTGTTAAAAGCTGTTCTGTATGCAACACCTCCAAGACCCCTCATCAACTTCCTGCCGGCCTTCTGCAGCCTCTCCCGGTCCCTAACCGCCCTTGGTCCCACATTGCCGTAGACTTCATCACTGATCTTCCCTCCTCCCACGGTCAGACCACCATCCTCTCAGTCATTGATCGTTTCTCCAAGGGTTGTCGGCTCATCCCCTTTCCCAAGCTCCCCACCGCTATGGAGACAGCAGAAGCCTTGTGCAACTCCGTCTTTCGTTTTTATGGTCTCCCAGAGGACATTGTATCCGATCGAGGCCCCCAGTTCACCTCGAGGTTATGGTCCAGCTTCTTCCACCTATTGGGGGTCAATGTAAGCCTTACCTCGGGCTACCACCCTCAGGCCAATGGACAAGTCGAGAGGCTGAACCAGGAGTTGACCAGGTTCCTACGCTCATACTGTCAAGACCACCAGGAGGACTGGAGCCGTTTCCTCCTATGGGCAGAATACGCCCAGAACTCCATACGCAAACCCTCCACTAACCTCACTCCGTTTCAGTGTATTCTAGGATACCAGCCCCCCCTGTTCCCTTGGTCCGGGGAGCCTTCTGATCTACCTGCAGTCAACTCCTGGTTCCAACGGAGCGAGGAGACCTGGAACCGGGCCCATGTTCATCTACAACGGGCCGTCCGTCGAGCTCGGACACAGGCCGATCGGAGACGCCGCCCCGGGCCTTCCTACGAACCAGGACAATGGGTCTGGCTCTCCACCCGGGATCTACGCCTACGTCTACCCAGCAAGAAACTAAGCCCCAGGTACGTGGGTCCTTTCCGAATCAGTCGTCAGATAACCCCAGTATCATTTAGACTAGAACTCCCACCAGAATACCGTATCTCACCCACCTTTCATATGTCTCTGTTAAAGCCCGCTGGCCGCCCGGAGGGAGTGGAGAACCTAGAGGGGACCGCTCCGCAGGGACCTACCCCCCTGATCATCGATGGCGAGGAGGTCTATCGAGTGAACACCATTCTGGACTCCCGGCGCCGGAGGGGTCGTCTTCAGTACCTGGTCGACGGGGAGGACTTTGGCCCCGAGGAGAGGTCCTGGGTACCTGCCGAAGATATCCTCGACCCTTCTCTCACCACGGACTTCCACGCATCACACCCAGATCGACCGGGACCCCGCGGAAGGGGTAGACCCCGGCGCTGGTTACCTCCTCGTGCCAGGAGGCACTCGCAGGGGGGGGGCTCTGTTACAAGAACGGTCTCTGTGGCTCCCTCTTCTCCCCGCCAGCGGGAGCCCTCTCCGGAGTTCTAGTCACTACATTTCCCACAATCCCGTGCCTGGGGCTCCCCTTCCGGTTCCGGGTCCCTCCGGTTCACTCTTGTTTGTCGGCCATTTTAGAGCGTCGCGCCCGCCAGTTCTCTGCGAAGTTTTGTTAGTTATGCTATCAATACCGAGCGTTTACCTATCGGACTGCTTACCCGTTGCCAACCGGACTGTTTATCGTGTATGTGAATCTCTGCTGCCTGCCCTTCATCGACCCTCGCTATCTCCTCGGACTATTCCCTTTGATCGCCGCCTGCCCCGACCTTTTGCATGGACTCTGACTACCCCGTTTGCTCTGCCTTCACTACACCAGTCTGCTGTTGTTGACCATTGCCTGCCGATATCGTTTGTGTTTGAAATAAAGTTGTTGCAGATGGATCCAACGTCTCCGGATTCCTCCATAACTGCGTCACAATATATGTATATATTATTTGTTATTATTTTTTTACTGTCTAAATCATTGTATCTATCAAAATTTTATTTTTTATTTTATACAGAACCTGACGAGGCAGTAGTGCCTGGTGAGTATATTATGTATTAATTAATTATCAGGTTATAATTATCATTATTATTTCATAACTACAACAACTTTTCTTTTTATGAATTATTCTACAGGCATACCACAGGCAATCGATATATCCTATTATGACGGTGATATCGAGGATGAAATAATATCGGGTGAGTATCTTGTGTATTCATTAATAAAAGAAAAATGTGTTCACATCATAACTACAATAACGCATCATTGTTTTTATTCAGATGCAGCATCAGATTCTGATATATCCGTTGGTAACGATACCCCTGAGAATGAAATAATTCAGGGTAGGAAACTCATGTATTATTTAATAAAAGAAAAAATATGTTTTGTCATAAAACCTTTAAAGCGTAGTTCCATTTTTAATTTTCTGTTTACTTTATCCAGACGGACAATGTGATACGTCGGATAACGCTACTAACTGGACCGAAAGCCAAATAAGAGATTGGGAGACCGCATCCTGGGGAAATTCACCGCAGAGGGGTGGTAGACAAACACCGTTCGCTATTCAAGAACCGGCCAGGAGAGAAGAGGATTCGACAGAGGTCCGTCAAAATGTCGTACAGAATGAAATAATTGAAGCTCTGCGTGACGAACTGATTAGCCATTTCTCTCGTGAAGTTTTTAACAGACAAACTGCATTCTTTAATGAGTTTCATGACCACATGGACGCAAGGTTTTACGAACTAAGAGGTATTTTAAATCAACGCCTGCAAGCTTCAGAGATTCACCATCGTCACGCGCAAGCGGTTGTGACTGAAAATCTTGGTCTTATTCTCAACAACCTGAGCGAGCAGCTCAGGGAGCGTAGACTGATTGTCCAGTTGCTTTGCTGTTTAAACAATGTTCTACATCCGAGATAGACACAGCTCTGTAATGTGATTTTCTACGCATCTCATAATCTTAGTTTTTGATGCAAATATTTCTTAGTGATGAGTTTATACTGAGTCTTAGGTTTGTTTTAACGTCATTATAATCTTGTATTTCTGAATTTAACCCTTTTGTAGTTTCTAAATAAAATAAAAAAAAAATGGATGATGATGAAAATACGCATAGCTGTCATTCAGATCAATCTCTCTCAGGCCTGTTACAGAATGCCTCCGAAATGCACGCAGAGACGCCCCATAACTTGCGTGATATATTACAACGATTATTAGATTGCTTTCCAAATTATGCGGAAACGTCATTTAATAACGATCAACCTCCAAATAGTTACGATTTGCAACAACTAGAAACGATAATAGAACAAAGTCTAACCGTTGATTTGTGTAATCAGTTGCAGACCGTGATAAATAGAAGCATTCAGAGGACTCAACAAAGCGGAGGGGTGTTAAACGATTCTGGCGGGGCCATGTCCTCTACAGACAATGCCGATGCAGAGAGTCCGTCGACTTCCCCCACCGAAACCCCTTCTGACACCGAACAACCGTCGACTAGCACTATGGCTAATAACCGTGAACCGAGACCTTCAGACGCTACAGAAACAAGACCCGCGAACATCGACGCTCTGATAAGACGCGGAGGGTTCGTAAACGGATATCACGTCATGCCACGGCCACGATTTAACGGAGTGAAATTGCAAAGGACGATGAATATGCGTGAAATAAGGTCTACGGATTTAGCAACGTATCAAATTTTGTTACACGAAAAAATTGACGAAATAGCGTCGTTTGCTAGACAAATCGGCGGTGACTCTAGCATCATTAATTTAACGATGGATGGGGAAAGCTTGAAATCACCGGTTAACGTCGTCTTAACCCCCGGCAATAATTACGACGTTAGCATTTTTACCGAACAAATTGAGAAAATTTTACAAAGCAACGATCAGTTAATGTCCGACGACAAGGTCGAGATCGAAGTTGATGTGGCCATGAACAGACAAGGAGGAGGACGAAGGCGTAAACTCGCAGAAATACCTTTGCAGCAGGTGATTAAAAGAAAAAAGATGAGTTTATTCTGTCCTCTAAATATGTCTAATAAACTATGTCTGTCTATCTGTCTCGCCCGGTTTCTCGACCCACAACTTCCCGAGAGAGAGTTAGAAGGTAGTGCGGCTGTCATTCAAAACAACGCAGGTTTTTCGATCCAAGACAAGATCGGACTTCACGATATAGCAAAGTTTGAAAATCTGCCAGACATCAAAATCGTAGTTTTTTACAGGACGGACGGAGGTGTTTTAGAAACGTTCAAAAATCATGATGAACCGCATCCTAAGACAGCTTTCCTTTATTTACACGATGAGCATTACTACATGATTCTGAATCTGAAGGCATTCATCGGTACTACCTATGTATGCCAGTTCTACTATAAAGGTTATGAAAAAATCAGAGATCATCATTGCAAGTACGTCTGCAATGTCTGCTTTGATCGAGATTGCTTCAAATACCCAAAAAGAGTCATTCACTGCTCCGATTGCCTACGCTATTGTAACTCGAGCTACTGTTACGACGAGCACAAGAAAACTCAACCCGGCAAAGAGAAATCGCCTTGCGCGTCTTTAAAATACTGCAAACTATGTAACAGACGGTACGAAATTATAGGACCCGTCAATCGTCACAAATGCTCGCTCTCCCAATGCTATGATTGTGGGGAGAAGCTGCACGACGGGGGAGTGCATTTCTGCTACATACAGCCTCAACCACCCAAGGAACCTAGCGAACAGTATATTTTTTACGACTTTGAAACGCGGTATGAAAACGGGAAGCATGTCGCGAATTTTGTCTGTGCTATCACTTTTGATGGTGAACGATTTGTATCTGAAGGGACCAACTGTGTGGAACAGCTGATCAATCGATTCAGACAACCCCGATACAAAGGCTACTGTTTCATAGCCCATTACGCTTCCAGATTTGACTCTTTTCTAATTCTAGAGTATTTTTGCAAAGCGGGGGTTACTCTCGACATCATCATGCAGGGGTGTAAATTAATCTTCATGTACGATGAGCCTTTTGCACAGCGCTACATAGACAGCTACAGTTTCATTCCGATGGCTCTGTCTAAGATGCCTGAGGCTCTAAACCTGACCACGAAGGAAAAAGGCTACTTCCCCCATCATTTCAATAGGGTGGAAAATGCAAGTTACGAGGGCCCTTACCCCGACAAAAAGTATTACGGGTATGAAAACATGTCGGATAAAAACCAGGTAAAGTTTGACGCTTGGTACAGCACGGTCTCGGGTAAATTCTTTCGTTTCAGAAAAGAGTTGTACGAGTATGGCGTGAACGACGTAGTCTTATTACGTGAGGCTTGCATGAAGTACAGAAAAGCGTTCATAGACTGCACCGAACTTGACCCGTTCAACTTTACCACTCTCGCGAGCTGTTGCATGGGGGTCTTTAAAACACATTACCTCGACAGAAACACGCTGGCTCTGACGCATAACAACATGTACGTGCAACACAACAAGACATACTCTAACGCATCGATCGAATGGCTCGAGTATGTGAAAAAAACCCGAAACGCCGACATTCGCCACGCTCTAAATCACGGCGAAGTGCAAATAGGCCGTTACTTTTTAGACGGTTACTACGAACTGAATGGGGAGAGGTACGGACTAGAATTCTGCGGATGTCTCTGGCACGGATGCGAACGCTGCTACGAGCCCCATAATACCCACCCCCTGTCCAACATACCTTTTGCCGTTCTCAGGAGACAGTTTGACGACAAGGTCGAAATTCTGCAAAACGCGTACGGATTGAAAATAGAGGTTCTCTGGGAATGTGAATGGAACAAAATGAAACGTACAGACCCCTCGGTGATGGAGTTTATGAGTACTTATTCGGCTCCTGAAAAACTAAAGCCTAGAGAGGCATTGTACGGCGGACGATGTAATGCATGCAAATTGTATTACAAAACGACAGACGGTGAGAAGATAAACTACGTGGATTTTACCAGCTTATATCCCTTCTGTCAGGCTAGGAAAAGCTACCCGATCGGACACCCTCAAATCATTTCTAAAGATTTTGAACCGATTGAAAATTATTTCGGACTCGTCAAAGCGACCGTGTACCCCCCTCGCAAATTACTTCATCCAATTCTTCCATTCAAATGCCAAGGAAAGCTAATGTTCCCGTTATGCCGCACCTGCGCGCATAATGAAAACCAGACGACCAGCTGCACCCACTCTGATGAGGAGAGAGCTCTCTCGGGGTGTTGGGTCAGCATCGAACTTTTAAAGGCGATCGAGAAGGGTTACGTAGTGGCCAAAGTCAATGAAGTTTGGCATTTTCCGCAACGAACGGATAAACTGTTTAGCGATTACGTAAAGACATTTTTGCGTCTGAAACAACAAGCTTCAGGCTATCCGGCACACGTGGTCACAGACGCCGACAAAACGGCTTACATCCAGGAATATTATGAAAAAGAGGGGGTCCGTCTCGACCCTGAAAAAATCTGTCACAACCCCGCGCAGCGGGCTATCAATAAATTACTTCTTAACACTCTTTGGGGGAGGTTCTCCATGAGACAGGATTTACCATATACCACCCTCGTGAAAGATCCTGAAGATTTCACCAGTATCGTTTTTGGTAAAACCGATACTTTGAAATTTTTCACATTCGTCTCAGACGATGTCGCCCTTGTCCAACGGCAGCCCCGCAAAGAGGACGTTCGACAGACTCGGGATATTAACGTGTTTATAGGAGCGTTCACGACGGCTCACGCTCGGCTAGAGTTGTACGACCTGATGGACAAACTCGGAGACCGTGTTTTATATTCGGATACGGACAGCTTAATTTTTGTGTCTAGGGACGGTGATTGGATGCCGCCTCTGGGTGATCATTTGGGGGAGCTGACGGACGAAATAGGGGACGGTGATCACATAACGGAATACTGTTCTTCCGGACCGAAATCGTACGGATATCGTACCGCCAAAGGAAAGGTTTGCATGAAAGCTAAGGGTATAACTCTGAACGCTAAAAATTCCCAAGCTATCCGCTTAGACACCCTGATTGGTCTGGTTAACAGCTATGTGACGTCTCGCGATAATACGCAATACATCTTAGCACACTCCGAGAACATTGTGAGGAATAAAAAGCTTCTCACACTGCACAATAAGACCATTGACAAAAAGTTCAAGGTGGTGTATAATAAGCGCAGACTCTTACCCGATTTCAGCACTCTTCCTTATGGCTACTGATACGACTATGCATAGAGGGGTTCGGGACGCTTCTGATTTTGACTTTAGGCTGCAACATCCATTCTCCTGCGTTATCAGCGGCCCCAGCAATAGCGGGAAAACCTATTTTGTAAAAAGCTTGATGGAAAATGGTTTAAATATGATTGCTCAAAAAATTGAAAACATTGTTTATATTTACAATTGTTGGCAACCTCTGTATGATGAACTGCTTAAATTGTATGACATTAAATTTGTTGAAGGAATACCGACGTCTCTGAATGATGATCATTTACTCCCCGTCAACAAAGCTAATCTTTTGATTTTGGACGATATGATGAGCGAAGCTAGCGGGAACGCGCAAGTACAAAAAGTCTTCACGCAGTTTGTACACCATCGCAATCTTAGCGCCATTTATATTGTACAGAATTTATTCGCTCAAGGTAAATCGAGCAGAACCATCAGCTTGAACACCAACTACCTATTTCTTTTTAAAAATCCACGCGACCTTAATCAGGTGATGGTGCTCGGGAGACAAATGTATCCGACAAATGTGAAATACTTTATGGAGTGTTATCAAGATGCAACCAGTAGACCTTACGGATATCTCATGATAGACTATAAAGCGAAAACGCCCGAACAGTACCGACTCAGAACAGATCTGCTTTCCGATCGCCAAGTGGTTTACCTCCAGAAGAAAAGATTGTGATCATGTCCGTCAAACTTTGTAAACACCTACCTCTGTTAAAGTTGCTACATAAAGCCACGCCTAAACAACGACGTCTTATTTTACAGTCATCGTCCGACGAGTTCATTTTAGCACTCTGCGAAGTAGCGTTAAACATCCTTTATGGAACGATTCCGGTCACTAGGCAGCAGTACCGAAAACTGAAAAGGAGAAAATCAGATATTAAATTTCTCGCCGATAAGAAAATCAGTGTAAGCACCAAGAAACGCTTCGTCAACCAGAGCGGGGGGTTTCTTTTACCACTCCTAAGTGTGGCCGTACCGTTTATTTCCAGTCTGATATCGGGTAGACAGGGTTAAGCATGGAGTATAGCGAAAAGATGTATCTTGTTCCTCAGAATCAGTTGGAAAAGATACAATCAACGACCCCGCGTGAGAACATTCAACAGTTTGTAGAAAACGATCTGGATAAAGCCATAAGGAACATTTTACTCAGAAACGATTTGGATCAATGTGAAAAGGCTAAACTCTACTCAAACATCCTAACCAGGTTTTTAACGATCGTCAAACAAGGCGATCGCGAGAGTAGTGTTTTAACGCTAACGTTACCGCCTCCTGATCCCGGTCATAAAGACGATCAACCCATCGTTACCCCCGAAGACAATGGGGGTGCGGAAGATGTCGTAACCGAAGTTCTGAAGAACGTACCATCGAGAAGTGTGAAAAACAGCCGATACATATTAGACAAAATGTCTAAAGCTAAAGGCGTGAGCGCATGGAACGGGTCGGGGGAATTTGTGTTTAAGGGTAAAACCGTAACAGGTTCGCACATGGTCGATTTGATAAAAAATGTCACCGCGCCGCACCAGGTCCGCGATGACAGAAGACCTCTAGGGTGGACTGAGTTTTTACAGGCGTTTGCAGAATTAAACATACCGTTTTCTACGGTACCTAATCAGCACGTTAGACGTACAATCAGTTCTTTAAAAAACACACCAGGTGCTGTCACTCGGACGCCTGAGCCTGTGTGGTCTTCTAAAAAAACGATTAAAAAGAGACTTTCACGAACTATGACTGATGAACCCGCGTTCAAATCACTGACTCTCGATCGCAGGCAATGGTTGGAATTTTAATGTCACTTTAAATGTTATGTATACCTATTGTTAAAATAAAATGTCTGTGAAACCGATGTTATTGTTTAAGCGTTTTTTATTTATGTTACATAAATGTATTACACGTCTGCACACAATGAATACACAAAAACATTTTTTCATTACAAGCGTGAGATCTCAATTTTTTCACAAAGAGTGAAACCATTTTATCATTTTTAATAGGATCGTCGCTGTACAAGTTCATCACATAGTTATAGTCTCGACCCCCGGCTAAATGATACAGGAAAAACACACAATGCTGACCGCACACATCTGACGTAAAATCCTGGACGCGTTTGGTAGAATATAACGTGCCGCGAGCGTTGGTTGTTAAAAATTTTTTGATGTACGTTGGAAAACGGTCGCTGTCGGGGGTATTGCCAAAACTGTCGAAAAAACACGCAGACCCCTCTCGAGTTAAATAAATGGCTATCCAGTGTTCACCCTCCAGTTCAGTTCGACGGGTCTGTGTTAACGATGGTCATCGCGGGTAAGCTACTTAGAGGAGTTTCAGGCAGGTGATCGCACGGGAGTACGCCAAGAAAATGAGTGTTACACGATATTTTGTCCATAATAGCCGTGAGTTGTAAAGTGTTCATTTTTCTGATCAGTAGTAATCGAGCAGGATCTGTCTGCGGTTAGACACTTCAATTATACTATCAAAAACTGCGTACACTACAAGGTTAATAGTATGTGCCAGCGGTTGTTTGAAGCGTGCTTCGAGTCTGATATTGCCCGACTTGATGAGTGATATGTGTTGCCCACAGTCCTCATCTGGTGTAAGATTAAAGGCGTAAAGCGAATAACCTTTCAAAAAATCCTCCCTGTTGATAGAGAGAGCCTGATTTTTAAGATGTCTTCCGGTCGCGGTAGCCAACTGATAAAACTCTCGTACGGCTGAGCCCGTGGAAAAGTCCGGCTGCAGAGGTTTGGCGGGTATTTGTTGACCGTCTACGTAGATGGCCAGGAATTCCAAATCGTAATGTTTAAACGTGAACGGGTTTTTATCATAGACTCCTGTGAACGCGTCGTTATCCACCATAGCCAGAACGATAGATTTCGGTAATGTCCCCAAAAACAAATTTTCCTGATTCGATACGCGGGACCCTGCGGGTATGGAGAAATTTTTCAGACATACCCTATCTATAGGGTACTTGGCCGTGGTCGTGAGCAAGGTCTGGGCATGCGCTAGTCTCACGGTCGGTGATACGGAAACTTTCTTGACAAAAAGCGAGGCTGACACAAAATTTAATTTATAGGCATCATCCTCGCCGGTCATCAGACAAAATTCATCTTTGCCTCTGATCATTCGTATTTTTATGTCGACTCCATTTAGCATTAATTTTTCCTGAAAGAAAATATCGCTGTGAATAGGAGCCAGCAGCTCCACGACTTTGCTTCCGGTAGTATAGCGTGATCTCTTGGTCAGTCCATTGTTGCGACCCGCAGGATCGGTTTCGTCCATGTTACCGGAAGTGTCTTTGAAAAACAGACCCGCTGAGAAAAGCGTCTCCAGCGTATCTTTGCTGTAGTTGATAAGACTCTCGATGATACATCGGTAAGGGTAAGTGCTCGAGCTCTGAGATATCAAACGATCGCCGAGACTGACGTCGACTTGTGAAAATATAGTAGCACCGGGGTAATTTATTAGGGCTACCTTTGCAGTGTCAGCTATATCTGCACCGTTAGGTTTTGTGATTTTAACTCTCAGAAAGAGCAGCGTGTTATTTAGGTCTATGTAATCCTCGCCGGTCCCCGCGATGAAGAACTCCAGAGGTGACGATTCCGATATCGCTGATAAGGGAGGTACTTCTAAATAGGCATTTTTCTCAATAACCGTTTGCGTCAATGGTACTGTAAACAAATCCAACTCTGACTTAATACACTCCCCCGACATGTGATGCAGTAGAGCCATGTTAGAATATGGTTTTTACAAATCTCGTAGTCGAAACGTTTCTCTTCACAGGCTTCTTACGCCTTCTGCTCGTGACTGAGACCTTCTTGGGGGTGCGCTTTGTTTTCTTTGTTTTCTTTATTGAATGACCACGCCTTCTTATACCGGGAGGCTTAGTCAATCTCTTACGTGCCATGACCATGAGACCCGAGCCGTCTTGAGCTTTGGGGTTGTCGCTAGATGATCTTGACAACATGTTTGAAATAACGTCGGTCGCAATATTTTTAGCAGCCGATTTTAGGTGGGGTTTAGCTATGCTGAAACCTCTTTTTAACAATGGTACAGCTAACCTAAACAGTCCTCTAAAAAGGCCTCCTAGGCCTGAGCCATACATAACCGCACCCCCCGCATATCCAGGGAGTCCACAACCGGCCTGATTTCTATAATAATCGATGTAATCAGAGGTGTTCGACCCGCGTGATGTGTAATAAGCCATTTTTTAAAACCCAGATTGTTTCGCGGGTCTAAAGTGTAGCTTTACAATGACTTTCCCGTAAGAAAATGGTATTTCACGGTTTTGGTCGTCCTTTAATTCTATGGTAATGTCCGTGATGAGCGACTTGTTGACCGACACGTAATGGGGTTTGTCGTATCTGACACTGACGACATCTTCGCCATCCCTCGTTATATGTACGCATCTTAAAAGGGGGACGTACGAATCCCCCACTGATTGGTATTCAATAATATCGGTATAAACATACATGGTGTAGAAACCTCCGTTGATATCGGCTTGGTGAGGTGCGTCCGTAATAATCGGCTTTGTAAAATCAGCTTTTTCATGATAGTTGGACTGTCCTAAAGCTTTGCCGGGTTTTACTCCTAAAATAGCTGCTAGCTTACTCTTGAAGCTTAACGAAATGTTGGGCTTCGCTATCAGTTGAACTTTGTTTTTTAATTGATCGTAAGCCATTACCCCTGTTGGTGCAATAAGTTCAGTTATCGCCCGATTCACAGAGCGAACACTCTCATAGTACCCTCCTTTTATCTGAAGGCTCTTTATCGCGACAAGCCCTGATAGCCCTTCTTCGGTGGGTTTATCATGTTTCATCGTCGGTGTAGCATATACGATTAATTCGAAATGTCCATCGTCGTCACTCAAGGTGTACCAGGATCTAGGATATTCAATCTCAGCGAGACCTACTTCCCACTCTCCTTTAAGGTTTAGAGTTTTTGCTAACCTGGTCGTATAACTAGATATACGATTTTCAGGATAAACTGTCAAAGAAGCGTTGCACGGTAGCGTCATGTAGAAACCACGATCATCCATGATGCGTCTTTACACAAATGGTCGCTTAGTTAAAGGTTTGTATGTTTTAAGCTTTCTGCAGGTCCAACAAAGATTTTTTGTCTACATAACTATTAAATTTCGAAGGCCATCCTAACCATTTCACTAAAACTAACGTAGAGCGACCCTGTTTTTTCTCCCCTAAAATCTTTTCCACCTTAAACGCTTTGTTTTCGCTTACAATTATTTTTTGTAACTCTTGTTCATAAAACACACCGTCGATGACATCGCCGTCGTAATCAGACAGTCTGTATACCGGAGGGTTACGTGGGATACACGATGATACGGTAAAAAATTCCTCCGTGTAGTTCTGCTCGTACCCCTTGGCGAACGGACCTCTAACTTTAGAAATCCTGACCACGTCCCCTACTTTATATTTAAATAGGGGTTGATCGTTCTTCTTCACGCATCCGTACAGATTTTGAAACACATCGTTTTCATTTTCTTTGTTGACATCCACCGGTCTCATCTTAATACTACGATGGTAGCTGGTGTTGTACCCCTGCATAATATCTTGCAAAACATCTACGTATCTCCGTGAATTTGTGGCTGTTAAAAATCGCCACATTCTTGTTTTAAGAGAACGATTGAATCTTTCCGCCACGCTAGCTTTCAGGTCGGTAGCAGTGGCGAAATGATGAATGTCATGTTTTTTCATCAAACCTTGAAAATGTTTGTTAAAAAATTCTGTCCCCTTATCCGTCTGTAATTTCTTCGGAACGCGCCCCTCTTCAAATATAGACTTGAACGCTTTCGTAACCTCGACACCGCTCTTATTCTTTAGTGTTCTAGCCCACGCGTACTTACTAAATACGTCGATACAGGTGAGCAAATATTTATTATTATCGTTTTCCTTGGAATAGGCCGACATGTCTACGAGATCCGCTTGAAACTGTGTATCAGCCCCATATACCACAACTCTATTGCGTTTGTAGTTTATAGGTGCAGCTCTGTGTAATGTATATGCGTCCTCCCCAGCCAGCCAGTCTGAAACCTCCTTATCGCTCAGACGAACTCCGGTATCCTTTAAGACGGCATCTTTTAATCGTTTTTTACCCCCTAATGATCCAGGGTTGGAAGGGGTGTAATAAACTTTTTTCATGAGCTCGGACATGTTGACGTTTCAATCCTCCGTAAAAGAATAACGTGTACAAGCATTACGTCAAAGTCTTTTATTAAAAAATAATGATATAGTAAATGAAATAGTAAACAAGAAAATGATTCAAAATGGCTACAAGAATATATTTCAAAATGGTTACACAGCAACAAGAATATATTTCAAAATGGTTACACAGCAACAAGAATATATTGAAAAAAAAAAAAAAATGATTACAATATGTTTTTAAAATGGTTACGTTTGTTACAAGAATAGGATTCAAAACATATATTCATGATAATGAAAGGTTACATGATAATACAATCAGATAGTATGTTGTTACAGATTGTCTAGTAAGTAAAGACAATTTACACACGACATATAGTTGCGATCTAGTATGTAGTTTACCAGAATCTCTACCATTTTATCAACCTTGTTTTTCTGATTTTTTGAAACAAGTTTCAAACATAAATCTGTTACATACGTACACAGACAGAGAACCTCGCTAACGCCTATCTCTTCATCGGATGACGATATCTCATCTAGAATTTTTCTAAACATCACAGGGGGAGGGGTGGTACTGTTTACACACATGTCTGTCAATTCACTCCATGAATCGGTCAGACTTCTTACAATGTCCATTTGTTTCTTGAGGTTTTTTACACGCTTCGTTTGTCCGTCGTAATCTTTCTCAGGGTCACACTCTCGCTCGATGATCGTAAGCAACATTTCAGTCATTTGAGCTTTATAACGGGGAATAATCACAAAGTCTCTGAAAAAATTCATTACGCTACACACGCATCCCATGTTGTCGGTGTCACGCTCAGAGTGCTGGGGGGCTGCTTTGCCAGAGATCTACGGCGTCGTAAATGACTTTCTTGTAGGTCTTGTCCTGCAGCAACTTCTCCCTGATTTCTTGCAGTTTTGCAACGATGTATGGTTCTTCTCTTAATTCGTGCAGAATGGCACCGGTAGTTCCTTGAATCCTCAGAATGTTGTTGCTCATCAGACCACAGCGTCGCAGAGTGAAGTCGATAATGGTCTGAAAATCGGGTTTGAACAGTTTGCGGGTCAGCTCGTCAAAACGTGAGTCGAAATAGTATGAAGAGGGTTCAAACAGACAGGAATGTTGCAGCTGGCTTGGGTGGTCCGTCGCACACCCCTCGCACTCGTCCTTCAGTTTGTTGTCGATGATGTGTTGCAACAGCAGCACAATCGTGGATTTTATAATTTTGAACCCAGCCTCACTGAAACATCCGTCTGTGGTATCGAACCCTGTGTGAGCGGAGGTAGTACACATAGTCTTCAGGTAGCTCATGTTGCGGTAGCCGAGTTCTGTGCAGAATTTATCCAAGTCTTCTTTGCGCAGGTCTGGAGATCGGGTGTCGTCTGATGGTATATAATGGACGGCGTTATCATTAGGAGCTTTGAGGTTGTAAGGATCGTAATCGCAACATAAAGAGTCTTCTTCTTGAGACATGGTGGAAATGTGATGTGGGTAGGGCTACTTACTGCTCTTTATAGTGTCTGTAGCAGATGGCCGGGGACGGTAACACCCCTGTGACGTCACCGAGGTAACTCTCAGGGTGAAACAGACGTCTTTTAATTTTGGCATATCCGTCGCGTAATTCGCACCACCTGAACATTTTGTTTACGTCCGCCAAGTGACCAGTCAACAGATGCAGATCTCGCCACTTGAACAAAAACTGTATGGTGAACATATCATGATATTCCTTAAGAGGGTCACCCATCGAATGACCGCTAAGCTTTGTCTTATCTCCGCAGGTCAATACGAACACGCAGTCATCCGAGTTCTTTCGAGAATGATCGCCGATCACTCTGTACCGGATATTCGGATCTACCCCATCCCACTCCGCAACGTACAGAGGCTCTTGTCCACAATCGTTCAAATCTTTCCAGATACGATTGAAAAATATGTTCCAGTCTTTTTCAGGAAATATCAGACAGGGGTCTTGATCCTGTACGAATTCTTTGGACTCGTCAGACGTGTAGAGCGTAACCGTTCGAGACTGAACGTGGAATATGTACCCGAATATACGACCGCTGAACAGTAAAAATTCACCTTGCACGTTATGCATATTCTCATGGAGAAACCTTGCCAAACAGACATTACTGTTGTACGGCTTTCTCGGCGACAGAGTCAGATTTTCCATCATCTCTTCGTCCCATTCCTTCTCAGGGGTTTTAGGTGAGTTTATCACATCCATGTCTATGTATTTCACAGCTCTTTTCTGATTTTCCGCAGAAACGATGGGGCCCCTATTTATCTAAGCAAACCTTGGAACGCAACCTGATCCCCCAAAGGATGCCCGCCCCGCAACGGATGCGGGGGGCCAGACTGTGTAAAATCACCAAAGCATTCCTCAGAGAGCATCATTCGTCTCCTGTCGTCGGACGGTCACGCACATACGCCGTATTTCTGTAACCCGTCACCGGATGGTCACGCACATACACCGTATTTCACTACCCCTAAGTCGTACGTTGACACGACACCTGGTAAACCCATCAACCGGAGGTCATTAGAGGGTCACAAGGTCAACACATCCGGATAGAAGTCACGTGGGTCCGTGACACATGTGGCAGTCACGTGGGCAACCCCCGGGTGGGGGAGGGGTAGTGGGTGAGGGGAGGGGCAGTGGGGGGAGGGGAAAGGTCAAAAGGTCAAAGCCATAAATCTTTTTGTCATAAGCAACACCCTACTTACTACTTACATCTATACCCAGCCTGTGTTACAACTCACACCAGCAGTGGGGTAGGTTGCAACAACAGAACTCTCTGTATTTGACATTAACTCACATAATATGTGATTCTGCAGTACACATCCATGTTAGTTTTATTTGTAGTAGACAAATGTGGCTACCATGTATCAAAGTTTGAGAGATCTAGCACAAACAACCACTGAGTTACTGATGCTCAAACAAAAAGTGGTACTTTCATCCCCGTTCTGGGAACGTTGCTGGATCCACTTGCGGGCAGTCTGCTTAAAGACATGCGGCTCAGTTGTTCATCAGACCATTGCCAATCCCATGCCCACATTTTAAGCAAGCAGAAAAATGTATGTTTTTTTTTTTTATTTTATTTTATTTTTTATTTTTTATTTATAATTGCCTTTGAACGATTACATAATTGTGGCATTTGTAACTGTAATCACGATTAGAAATTCAATTAATTGTGCAGCCCTAAGTCGTGTGTTTATTGTCTTAATGTTTGATCAGTTAAAGCATTTCTATCTTCTTTTTACTCAGCTACAGCAATCGCTGGATGCCTTTGTCCATATTAAGGATTTCCTGTAACGTCTATGAAACTGACAGAATCTTAAAAAATATACTGCAATATAAATTTTTGACCAGGAAGGGATAATGTTTATGATTAAAGATTATGAGGCCACATGAATAAAAATAAATTATTATATTAATTGTAAGAAAGGATTATTTATTTACAATTTAATGGTGACTAAGAATATTGAGTCAATCAAAACAGGAGCATACTGTGGCTATTTTAACCTGTCAAAATGAAACCAATGAACAATGAACAAAGACATATCACCAAAGATACATCACAGCTGATGTGCCAATAATAGTGCACATCCCTAGTTTTTAATGTTTTCTTAAAAGACATAATTTATATTTTATGCTTATGAACACAAGACCAAATATTACTCTTCATCTCCATCAACCATCAAAATGTAACAAATATATGTTCATATTTTCACACTTACAGAGCTTTTTTGCAGTTCCTCACAGCAGGTAACAGTCTCCATCGACACTCTCTTGTGTTGAAGTTGTACTTGTTAAGGTCAAGCTCATCCAGCACCTCCTCTGACATCAGGATTATGTTTGCCAAAGTTGAGCATTGTGTAAGAGAAAGACTTTCACTTTTTGTTTTAGAGTTTAAAAATGCCTGCATTTCTTCAACCACAGAGTTATCCTTCATCTCAATCAAGCAGTGTGACAGATTTATCCATCTGTCAGGACTGACATCTTTTTGTTGATCTTCTTTGAGGTTTTGGATTATTTTCTCGATGCTCTCTGGGTTGTTCTCTGTGTGTATCAGTACATCCTGTAAGAGTCTCTGATTGGACTCCAGTGAGATGCCATGAAGAAATCGAAGGAACAAATCCAGGTGTCCATTTTTACTGCTCAAGGCTTTATTCACTGCTTCCTCCATAAACACATCCAGAGGAACATTTTCACACTGAGTTCTGTCCATTTCAGTCAGGAACATATTCAAAACCTGACTGTTCTTGTGTAAATAGCAGTAAAACACATACAGTGCTGCAAATAACTCCTGGAAACTCAGATGTACAAAGCTGTAAACCTTCCTCTGATTAATCACAGATTCTTCCCTAAAGATCTCAGTGCAAATCCCAGAATACACTGAGGCATCAGTGACATCTATGCCGCTCTCTCTCAGGTCCTCCTCATAAAAGATTACATTGCCCTTCATCAGCTGATTGAAAGCTACTTCAGCAAGTTTCACAATCACTTCTCTGTTGGACTGCAGGAGCTTCTTTGGATCTCTCTCTTCATATTTCTGGTTCCTCATATGTGTTTGAATGAGCAGGAAGTGGATGTACATTTCAGTCAGAGTTTGAGGGATTTCTGCACTGAGATCTTGTTTCAGGAGGTTTTGAAGCACAGTGGCTGAGATCCAGCAGAAGACGGGTATGTGACACATGATGTGGAGGCTTCTTGCTCTTCTGATGTGTGAGATGATTCTGCTGGCTTGATGCTCATCACTGATTCTCTTCCTGAAATATTCTTCTTTCTGAGGGTCATTGAAACCCTGAATTTCTGTCACACGGTTGATGTATTTAGAGGGGATCTGATTGGCTGCTGCTGGTCTGGTGGTGATCCAGATGAGAGCAGAGGGAAGCAGATCTCCTTTCATGAGGTTTGACATCAACACACTCACTGATGAAATCTCAGTCACATCAGAAACTTTCTGACTGTCTGAAAACATCAGTGAAATTCTGCTTTCATCCAGACCATCAAAGATGAACACAACTTTACGTTCATTATAAATCTTTGAGTCCAGGTCTTGAAGTTCAGGATGAAAGTCAAGCAGAAGTCTGTGAAGACTGTACTGATGATCTTTAATCAAGTTCAGCTCTCGAAATGGAAGCACAAACATGAAATCTACATCCTGATTGACTTTTCCTTCGGCCCAGTCCAGAATAAACTTCTGCACAGAGACGGTTTTTCCAATTCCAGCGATGCCTTTAGTAAGAACAGTCTTTATTTTGTCTTTCATCTCTCTTGTCTTCTCCTCATATCCTTGTTCAGGTAAAGGATTAAAGATGTCATTGCAGTTGATTGGAGTGTCTTGGAGTGTCCTGTAACTTTTCTCCATCTGCAGCACCTCATGTTCTTCATTCACCCCTTTACTTTCTCCCTCTATGATGTACAGCTGTGTGTAAATCCTGTTCAGGAGGGTTTGATTCTCTTGTAGTTTGATTCCCTCAAATAAGCTTCTCATACTTGCTCTTCATGCTGGTTTTGTGCTGGTCTTTGACTCTCTGCAGATCATCATGCACTGGTTGGTGAGAATCAAACTGCAGATCTGTTTCTGTGTCATGATGACTGATGTGACAGTGACAGTGTGAGGACTTGCATTTCTGACAGGACACACATCTGATCTGGTCATCTCTCCCACCACTGAAAAGACATTAAGATGAACACACAGACATAAACAAACATAAAATATATTAATCAAAATAGAGAAAATATTTAAATGTCTCTTTACATGTCTAACTTAACCAAAAAAAACTGTTCATTTGACAAACTGTAATTATTAGCATTCTATATGTTGTGCCAATTTAATTCCCAACATTGCAAATTAAGTTCATCAAAGTTCTTTTCTACAACCAGCATTGTTTATTACACACTGTAGACCAGAGATCCTCAATTACTTTTCACAGAGAGTCAGTTTTACAGACCATCATGGTCTATGTGCATAAACAACACAAAACTAAACTGTTCAGTCCAAAAAAAGAAATCTATTTTTCAGTGTTTACTCTTTTTCACACTCCTATCACACCGTGTAACATCCAGTGTAGAGAGAGGCTGTTTTTTTGTTGATTGTGTGCAGTGTAGACACATTTTTTAGTGGTTTTCATGCCAACAACAAGCTTACAGTGACAACATACTGACATAGTGACTTCAGCGCGGGACCACAGGACAAACATTCATCTCTCACAGTCTGGATGTAGACTTCAGACTGAACCCCCACTATAGATTAATGATGCACAGTGTAGTGGACAGCACATTCCAGGGCCCAGTTTATGGCAGGAGCCCTCCCTGACCACAATACTGGACATAGGTTTGCTACATTTTGATTGGATCTTGGTGAACTAACATAAACAAACTGTCCAACGCCACCAGATAAAGATGCCAGGACAACAGCCAGACCTCTCTTAGAGCACAAGAAGACCACCTTTGGTACAAAGCCCGGGAAGGACAGAACTTCCTATTGGTCAAAATGCAGTTTGTGCCCTTCACCCACCTTGAAACTGATTCCTAAGGGTTTGGCCTGTGACCGACCATAAAAATTCCTAAGGATGCAGCAGCAGTGGGTGAAACTAAGAGAGATCATGGAGATCCATCCAAATCCATTCATAACTATGTTTTTAAACCTTAAAACTGATACACACTACAACACACACATTTTATGCTTATTCAGAGAAATAAGTATTCCTTATGACAGCAACGTGTAGTGCAACATCTTACACAAACTTAGCTGTTAATAAACAAATGAATGCATGTATGACAGTTCAATCTTTTCCCATCATGTTTAGACTTAATGTGTTCATTGCCAAATGCAGTCTGTGAGGTGTGAAACAGGCTGTTACAGGCTGACACTTAGCTATAGCTTAGCGCTGCCTTCAGCTGAGTGATACTAGTATTACTGTACATTAAACTTAACACTAAAATTAATGTAGCGCTAACATAACTTACAATCTTCATAGATATCGACAGCAGCCTCACGCAAAACAAAACAAAACAAAACAACCCCCCATGATGTCGCCATAATACAACAACAGCATTTTTTTTCAAGTTTGTGTCAATTATGGCAAAAAAAGAAAAGAAAAAATAACATAATAATGCTGCTGTTCATTTTGAAACCAGCCATAAATTAATGTATCATTTTATAAAGTCAATGTTTAATGTTTTAAATGTGACATAAGGTAGCTCCACACTGTGCTCATTGGCAGCAGTGACATCAAATGACGTGATCTGTCGAGTTCACAGGTCAGATGTCCGACTTCAAGCGGCATTACAGACATTATTTCCAAGTAGGAGGTGGGGAAAAAATCTAAATTTCGAGCTGTCTGGAATGCAGCATAAAACACCAGGCTATTTATACACAGAGACGCTAACAAGATAACAAGACAACAATATACATCTGGGGAAACAATCAAGGGGATCATTCAAACAATAGGACCACAAATCAACTACAAATGACACCAGAGATGGAAAGTAACACACAGGTGGAAAAGTCCACACACACAAGACAAGTAACAGACAGAGATCATGACATTGTTAAGCTCCTCTCCTCTTGACTGCATCACTTTTCATCCACAGCAAGATACTTTCTGCATACTACTTATAGAGTTACTCTAATGCATATTTTCTTCTCTATTTTGAAAATAAATAAGTCAAAGAGTGATATGTAGATCGGTCTCATCCTTATCTCTTTGACCTTATATGTACACAGTAAAATCCCCAGAGTAAAATCAACTCTATTCAGAGAACATTTGGTTCCTCTCTAAATAGAGTTACATTAACACTGAAGTAGAGTTAAAGTTAATGAGATAATTAAGTGATCAATTAAAAGGTGATTGAGCATTAGTGATGAACACCTGCTGTTAACAAGCAGAATCACTGAAGAAAAGAGAAACACAAGAATCTGATTTCAGCCACATACTAAATCAACTGAAAGAAAATTTGTCATTAAATCTCTTAAGATCTCAGCAAATGATGATTAAACAGCTCCACAAACAGCATCAGCAGCTTCACTCATTTTTAACCAGACTGACTTTATTTTTGTCACACGTTTACAGAAGCTTTTATTGAGAATTACAGAGAATCAGATGTCGATGTGTTAGTGGTTAAAATGATGCCACAATCATGGAGATCAGCATTTGCTTTAGTTGGATTCTTCACCCTCGACTTTCTGGGCAAGATCTCTTTTTTTAGCAAATTGTATAGAGCGGTCAATGCTTTACATTAAGCACATAACAGCTGCTTTTATATGATGATATATTTATCATGAGCTGATAATCTGAACTAATTTTTTTCCCAATTTATGCATTTAGATTTTGCATAAACAACCCTGTGAAACTACAGCAGGCAAAAAAAACAAAACAAAAAAAAACAAAAACAAACCCTCCACTCGAGGATCGTATGATAATTGTTCATGTGTAAAAAACCAGAGCTGATGCAGCTCTTTATTTTCAACACTAAAGTATTGTGGTGATGTTTGTTTAATAGGACCTTTTCAGTAATACGTCAGTGAATAATCCAAAAAGAAAAAACACTTCATGACCTTCACACAAATGAGGTGCAAGCAGAAAATGCAAAACAATCTGCAACTTCAAACATTTGAGTCAGCAATACACAAATGTTTGTTGTGAAACAATATTGCAACTGTTTACAAGCAAAAGTATTTGAAATTACTAAAAATGAAGCAAAACCTTGAGTCATTTGCCGCGGTGTATTGGTTTTCACTAGGAGCGGTCTTGAGTCAGTGTGTTTTCTGTAGTTATTTCTTTATTTCAGTTGATTATCGTCATGTTAAATTATTGTGTTTTTGGAGGTTGCCCAAACTCTAACCTGTCAGGACATCGAGTCCACAGGTTTGCTAACAAGGAAAAGGACGGCGCTATCTTCCGTGCCTGGGTGCGTTTGTGCAGGTGAAGAGACTGCTCAATATACATGCTGCCCGTTGGTAATATTATTAGAAAACACGGGATTAGTTTCCATTGTTATGCTGATGATACTCAACTATATATCTCAACAAGACCAGATGAAACTTCTGAATTATCGAAGTTAACAGAATGTGTTAAAAATGTAAAAGATTGGATGACCAATAATTTTCTGCTATTAAATTCAGATAAGACAGAGATATTACTTATTGGACCTAAAAACAATACACAGAATCTTTTGACTTACAATTTACAACTAGACGGATGTACTGTTACTTCCACTACAGTCAAAATCATATTTCTCATGTTACAAAAACAGCATTCTTCCATCTTAGAAACATTGCCAAGCTGCGAAACATGTTACCTGTTTCAGATGCAGAAAAGCTAGTTCACACATTCATGACCTCTAGACTGGACTATTGTAATGCACTACTAGGTGGTTGTCCTGCATCTTCCATAAACAAACTACAGATGGTCCAAAATGCAGCTGCTAGAGTCCTTACCAGGTGAAGAAAATATGATCATATTACCCCAATTTTTAAAGTCTCTGCACTGGCTACCTATTAGGTTCCGCATCAGCTATAAAATAGTACTTCTTACCTATAAGGCACTTAACGGTTTAGCTCCTGCGTACCTAACTAGTCTTCTACCACGCTACAATCCATCACGCTCCCTAAGGTCACAAAACTCTGGACTGTTGGTAGTACCTAGGATAGCAAAGTCCACTAAAGGAGGTAGAGCTTTTTCACATTTGGCACCCAAACTCTGGAACAGCCTTCCTGATAACGTTCGGGGTTCAGACACACTCTCTCTGTTTAAATCTAGATTAAAGACACATCTTTTTAGCCAAGCATTCAAATAATGCATCTCATAAACTTTTCCTGCAGTTATATCTGATCAATTGCTCATTATTAATCTTTTAGCTCTGGTTTAACAAATCTTTCTTTTCTTAGTTTGAACAGCAGCTACGTTAATTATGTTCCTATTTGTTCTCTGTTTTTGCCATGGGATTGATATCCCATGGTAACTAGGAATTCACAAGCTCCAGTGTGGATCCAGAACACTTAAGAAGAGATGATGCCAACCCCACAGAGGACTTCAGATGATGCCAACCCTGAAACAACATACAGCACTACCGAATTCTGCTACTAATTTATAGTGTTCTTTGTCTGTTTGATTACGTCATTAATTGATCTTTACCACACATCTCTACCATATGTACATAAAGCTACTACTACATATATTGTAAAAATGTCAATTTGGTGTAAAGTTGCTTTGCAACGATATGTATCGTGAAAAGTGCTATACAAATAAATTTGAATTGAATTGAATTGAATTGAAGATCTGAAGTAGTGGAGGCCAGCTGTTATTAACCACCTCTACTGGACTGCAGCTGCCACTCCTATTGGAGATGCAGATGTGATGGAGGCCAAGTGGAAAAGCTTGGTCAGCAATGAATGATAGTAGAATACTGCAGGTCACCAAAGGCTCTACGGGAACACAGCACTTTCTTGTCTTCCACTACACCTGCTCCCCGTTCCAGATCCCTCTTAATATATATTAATATATATTAATATATAAACAATGTTGTGTTTTGAGTTAGGTATTAACAGTGCTATGAAACTATATTTATGATTTAGTGCTGTATAAATAAAACTGAATTGAATTAACCATAAATGCAGATCTGCTTGATATATATGTGATGTAAACTTCATAAACAAGTTTTTATACAGTAAGACAATTTGTGATTGTGATTATTGTTTATTGATTGTCACCAAAATGGGGCCATTCAAAACCTTTATAAAGTCACTCTTCCTCTGTAAACTGTCTACTCATGACTGACACAACACATGAAGGAAAGGGTTTCCCACACAAGAATATAATGAAACACAAACGTGTTTATCTCCCTCTTTCCCTTTCCTGCTTTGATAAGAAACCGCTATATCACATAACGTTAGTATCGGGTATTAACGAGTTTGACGCGCTTGATTAACGATTATTAGTTTCTGTTACGGGTAAGTAGTATCAATACTCGTAGATGACCAATATTAGCTTTGCTTTAGTTTGATTACATATCGCTTGCTAACGTGTGTATCGTTATATTTAAGCTAACACTGGTCTCTCACCAAAACATCTTCCCTGTTCTCCTCACACCACAACTCAATTCGTCTCATCTGACCGTTGTTCTGTCTAATCCTGGTCTGTCTCTGCTCTCTTGGCCACATAGCATACTCATAATTGTATGTGTGGTCCGTCATACGAGTGTACTGTAAATAAACATTTAAAATTTCCTCCGCGTCTGAACAATCATTGTGATTCATTGATTTTCTATTGTTTACATTGACCGCACTCCCTCTGGCTACGTCACTTCCGGTTTTGGCGGTTTTCAGATGCGGAACTAAAATTCTCTCACAAAAACAATTTCAGAAGCCTTAATATCGTATTTTAAAGTATACTTTCAAGAAAATCTAGTTCCTACATTATTTTTGTATACATCAACTCACTGGGGTCGCTAACCTGCAATATGCACTTTAAAGTCAATCTGGTTAGTAATGAGTGAAGCTGGTGATGATATTTGTGGAGTTGTTTAATCAGATTTTGAGAGATTTAATGTCTTTTATTTCAGTTGATTTCATCAGTGGCTGAAGTCAGCTGTAATTCTTGTGTTTCTAGTTTCTTCAGTGATTCTGCTTGTGAACAGCAGGTGTTTCATCACTAATGCACAATCATCATTTAATTGATCACTTAATTATCTCATTAACTTTGCTCATTAACTCTGCTTCAGTGTTAATTTAACTCTATTTAAAGAGGGATCAAATGTTCTCTGAATAGAGTTAATTTTACTCTGGGGATTTTACTGTGTGTGTGTATATATATATATATGTATATATATATATATATATATATATATATATATATATATATATATGTATATGTATATTAGTTCAAGGGCATTCAAATACCACTTCCAATATCCAATATAAGTGGAGTTAACATGTGGCAAATTTAATTAAATGGGTATGATTATGAAAGGCACACTACTCCCAATAAAAGTTCTAACAGCTAAATATTTGTCAATTTTATGTGCTTCATGTGGCTTTCAACCACTAGTCTGCAACACTGCAACACTAAACACCACAATTTTATTCTAATGTAGAGGTCTTCACAAGTTTACTTAGATTCAAGACCCAAGCGGGTTCGGGTCCAAAATATCTACAAGAGCCTCGGATACTGGTCGAGTTCAAGACCGGCACCGGGTCTTGGGTAAGACAAGTTTAGAGTGGTTTCTTTTGAGCATCATACCATTAATGACAGCAGACAGACCTGCTCAAATGCCTCTAAACAGATTATATAAATTTTAAGATTAGGGTCAAATTCATTGTTTTAAATTCAGAAACACATACTGTTCATCAGTTGTTAGCTGGATTACAAAACTTCTAAATGCTTCTGGTGTATGTCAATTTTTAGGGCCCGAGCACTGCAGTGCGAGGACCCTATTGGAATTGCTCTGTTTATTATTAGGGCCCGAGCCCTGAAAGGGCGAAGGCCCTATTGATCCCCTAAGGATTATTATTATTAGGGCCTGAGCCCTAAAAGGGCGAAGGCCCTATTGTTTTTCTAAGGATTATTAGGGCCCGAGCCCAAAAGGGCGAAGGCCCTTGTAACGTGAACACTGAGGCGGTGTAGAATCCAATTGCAGAAGTTTATTATAAACAACAGCAAACATACACGATGAAACAGGCAAAGGGTCAATAACCGGAGAAGCAGTCCAAAACGTAAACGTAATCCAAACAGCAGAGAGTTTAAACAGGCAGTGGGTCAAATACCAAGCAGACAGTCCATGAAAGCAACCGTAACAATAGGGAAATCCAGGGAGCGATAGTCAAAGGGCAGAAAAGGGTCAAACCTTGAAAACAGTCCAAACGTGCAAACAATCCAACAGGGGTAATCCGTGAAATCAAGAGTCCATAAACAAAGCAAGGTCGCAACAGGTAATCCAACAGAGTAATAATAAACGCTTGGTAAGGCAGGTGAAACTGGCAATACTTCGCGACGTGTGAGCACATGGTGAGTCCTTATATACTGCCAAACAGGAAGTGACAGTAGAAGCAGCAGAGGGAGCATGCAGGCAGTACTGGGGTGAAGGCTCCCTCTGCTGGCTTGGTGTTACAGAATCCCCCCCCCTAGGAGCGACTCCTGGCGCTCAAACAACAGTCCAGGTGGGTGGGGGAACAGAGGCAAAACAGGGGGTGGGATGGAGGGCCAGGTCCATGTAGAGCAGGTGGGCCTAGATCGTGGAGCAGGGACAGACAGTGAAGCACTGGAGGACCTGGACCATGGAGTAGTGGCAGACAGTGAAGCACAGGAGGACCTGGGCCATGGAGCAGTGGCAGACAGTGAAGCACTGACGTGCCTGGGCCGCAGAGCAATGACAGACAGTGGAACACTGGAGGTCCTGGGCCGTGAAGCAGTAGCAGACCATGAAGTACTGGAAGGCCAGGGCCGTGGCACAATGGCAGAGTAGGGAACCATGGTGGGGCAGGCAGAGCAGGCAGAGCAGGAAGCCATGGCGAGGCAGGCAGAGCAGGCGTAGCAGGGAGCCATTGCAGGGCAGGCAGAGCGGTGTGCAAATGAATGATTTCTTTGGCCTTCTTGATAGCGACATGGCGGGCAGAGAGTTCATGATAGGACGCCGCCCCCATAGGAGGATCTACAGCTTGCGCTGACACCTCTGGGGGCATGGGCGCAGATGCTTGGGCAGGTGTGGCAGGGCAATTATAAATGGCCTTCATGGCCGTGACTGGACAGGCAGAGAGTCCGTGGGGAAACGCCGCCCCTTGAGGAGATTCTGCAGCCGGGGCTGCCACTTCTGGGGGCATTGGCGCAGAGTCCTTAACAGAGGAGGCCTCTGACGTAGACTCGTGGACAGACGAGGCCTCTGGCGCAGACTTGTGGACAGGTGAGGCCTCTAGAGCAGACTCGTGGACAGAAGAGGCCTCTGGAGCACAGTATGCTGCCCACATACTGAGGATGGCTACGGCCATTACAGGCAGCACAGCAGCTAGTGGGGTGTCTGTTGACCTTGTGGGTGCTGATGTTATGGGCTTGTGGCTTGTGAATGTGGGCTCTGTGTGGCTTGGGAGCGTGGGTTCTGCGTGGCTTGGGAGCGTGGGCTCTGCGTGGCTTGGGAGCGTGGGCTCTGCGTGGCTTGGGTTAGAAATGTTATAGGGGACCAGATGAGGATTTGGTAGGATAATAGCTTTTTGCCTTGAGTTAGGGAGGCCTGCCGTGGCCGGACTTGACTCAGGGAGGCCTGCCGTGGCCGGACTTGACTCAGGGAGGCCTGCCGTGGCCGGACTTGACTTGGGAAGAACAGCGGTGACTTGACCTGGCTCGTGCAGTCCAGCTGTGACTTGACTTGGCTTGTGAAGGTCAACTGTGACTTGACTTAGCTCAGGGACAATAGCAGCAACTTGACTTGGCTCATGAAGATCTGCTGTAACATGGCTTGACTCAGGAACGACATGGCTTGACTCAGGAACGACATGGCTTGACTCAGGAACAACATGGCTTGACTCAGGAACAACA
>VONZ01002992.1:0-31164 GCA_012976165.1 Labeo catla | reverse complement strand
AAATAGCTTTTTCCAAAAAAAAAAAAAAAAAGGCAATTTGCATTTAATTTAAATAGACACTCCCATTTTCTTTCAGGCAGCAGATATTTACACTACGTGTGAACATCGGTTAGATGTTATTTACACTAAGTGCAAATAGCTATAGATTGTATTTGCACTATGTTAAAATAGCAGGATTTTTTTATTTATTCTACTTATTGCAAATAGTGTCAATATCTGCACCTCAGTATTGTAGTACATTATAAAACAGTATGCAGTAATAACTTATAGAGTGTAAAATTTAATTTTAATTCGGACTATTAAATGGATGTCACCGTATTGGGAAAATAAAGCCTTCCCTACACCTATTCTAACCCTACCCGATAGTTTATTTTCTACTTTTTGATTATTTCAAAATCGAACCCTGGTTGATTGTGTCAAAAGAAGCATCGCATACACTTTACCATCTGTGTCATTGACATTTGTTGATTAATAACTGTCTTTTGTAATGTTGTCAATCCCAATCACATGTTGTTGGGTGGAGTTAGTGTAAACAGCCTCTGACAACATTTTTATTATTGCAATTAAAAATTATAACAAAAAAACAAATTACCAACACAATGGAGCAAAATAAATAAAAAAGAGAAATAAACATGGATTTTAAGTGTTTTTAGCTTTATTTAACATGTAGTAAGAAATGAGGCAGAAATTGTATATATAATTATATACTGAGTAAAACTAAAACACTGCATAGTCTTCACTGTATGAATCAAATGTGAATCGATTCTTATTAAAGATCCAAAAGTGATTCAGTCAAGAGCAGTGGATGATTTTCTTTGCTGACTGTTTATTTAACACATAACCAACTGAGTTTACATGTTTACATCACACTACAGACTTTTTAATGTAATTATGTGTTTTATTGTTTATTTGGATCCCTGTTAGCTTCCACAAAGTGGTTGCTAGGTCTTCCTGGGGTCCACAACTCAATCCAAAACAAACAGTCGTATAATAGATAAAAAGACGAAAAGAAAAGAAAAAACACTTTACATCTCAGCAGTAGCAGCACTTAAAATATACATCTACATATTTATAAGAATATCTTCACATTTCTTTGACATATATGTGTACAGTTACTCTTTCGTATATTTATGGGAACCATATTCCAAACAATAGAGTCTCGATAAAGTACGATAACGTCTTTTTCATCAAACTTGTTTGTGGATTGAGTCTTACTCACTTGACGTGTTTTATAATCATGTCTAAATCCCACATAAACAAGCTTTTCAAAGAAAAAAAAAAACAAGAAGTTTGATACTTGATTACCTTGTGAAAATATACCAACAATTGTAAATATAATTTAATCTTCACCGGCAGCCATGATGACTTTTTATTCATGTCACTAACATTGACCCAAAATGGATAATGAAGCACAAGCCTGTCTGCTCTGAACCATCTGAAGATTTTTTTTAGGTGTTTTTCAGATGCATTAGACCAGTGGTTCTCAAACTGGTAGACTGACTGGCCGTCAGTGACTCGAGGGGGAAATTGGTTTTCTAGAAACCACCATGTTGGCTACTTCCTACAACTGAGTTCTTACAGCAAACGTTATGCACTGTGAAAGCAGCAAAAGATATATAATGCATAAAAATGCTTAGAAATCCTACATGGGTCATACAGGCCCTAATAGACTATCCTATTTCATAAATCAGAATAACCTAGTATGACCCATGTAGGAGTAATTATAATAATCAATAATGTCATTAATTCAGGACAAGCTGAAGGTTTATGGTTTCAGTCTCATATAAAGAAGACATGAATTATATAGTAACACATCTCTTCACATCAACTGCCACTGAAACACTGATGATGAAACACAAACTGTGTCATGTAATGATCAAGTGTGTAAATATGATGTTGTTGTCCTACAGTATTATGATCTGAATGTTCATCTTCTGCAGCTCCAGTCACTTCAACACTGATTCCAGTCAGCAGATCAAACTCTGAGACGACTTCAAGACAAACTACAGCAGCAGCTCCTGCACAAGGTTCATCATCACTGACACACATCAGCAGTCTCTCACTTCACTCATTTACACTTGTTTTATCACAGTTGAACCAACCACAATAACATCAACCTGCTAATTCATGAGTTCAGCACTAAAACCTCAAAGCATTGATAAACATTTATCCATTTAAAATGTTTTCATACAAGGTTGTAGGTTTTAGATGCTGCCAATACATAAATATTCTACATTTCAGTGTTCATGCAAACTTGTCACAAAATGTCTCACTTTACACACAAATATCTATAAATGAGAAAGAGATCACATTGGACAGAAAGATTCTTTTAAAGTGTCATTAGATTAATTTTTGCTAAATGGGAACCATCAGTTTCCTCCTGACACCTTGAGATTGAAATAACATGATAATAGATGATGGACTCATGAAGCAGCACAAGTTCATTTATCATTTCTGTGATGTGAAGCTCAAGTATGATGTGATGATGATGATGTTTGTTTAATATGTTCATTATGTTTGAACTGAACTAACAGACAGTTGGACTGCTGGATCATTATTCAGAGGTATGATGCGTCTTTGCATTGTTTGTTGTTTTATACCTTTGATTTCATTCACAGTTTCACAGTCTGATTTTTCTCATAATCCTCTCTCTCATCTGTCCACACATCTTTCCTGCAGTGATTGTGATTATTGTTGAGTTTGCAGTGTTTGCTGCTCCTACTGTGATTCTTCTTCAGATCATCTGTGCAAGAAGAGCTGGTGAGTTTTTGAGATGATTCACATTGATCTGGAACAAAGTCTTTAGTCATGAGAGCTCAGTAAATGCTTTTGTGTTCAATTATTTTGCAGGGAGGAAGAACTTACAGCACTGAGAGGAAATACAATATGTGAATAAAATATTAGAATAAAATACTCCCTAATAATAACAGGCCAGATTACAGCAAGATTTATCTTCAACCCAATGGATATTATGGATATTTGCACACAGCTTTTTATGATATTTGCTCCATATGCATATTATGTGGTCATTATCTAACCTTGATTCATCTGATTGTTACATTAAACTTTGTACACAAGGCTTTCTTAAAAAAAGGTTGTAATAGTCAATTTCAACTGATAATGCAACACTTGTGTGTTAATTATCATACAACATATTTATAGATGTATTTGAATGTTTTTTATTCATTCACTGATCATTTCAATTTTTAGACAAATCCTTACTTATGGAAATATATGATCTTCCTCACATATATCATGCTGTAACATGTTTTTATGTGAAGTACCACATGCTGAAATATAAATTCAACATTTCCAAACATCTGTCTTTGGTCTATAAGTATGTGCTGAATACTTATTTCAGACTAGTTCACAGTCTAAAAGTGTAGAGTATTTATACATTATATTGGGTAATAACTAAACCGAAAAACACAAAACTTTTCTTTTTTTATCTCTTGGTATGACTTAATATTTTCATATTGCATTTATGGTCACATGTTTTATCATTTGACACTGTAAGAGCCATTTTTGTCCTCACTTTACATTGTCATGTATGTGTGTGTGTCCACTAGGGGTCACTCTAGGGTAATTGTTGACAGAATATAGGTGGGAACTTTCCCTCAGGTAACAGGTGTTAACATTCAAAAACAAGTTGGAAATGGAAGGAAAAACTTTGGAAGTAGGAAGGACACAATAATATCTAGACTCTGTATTGATCACACAGCTCTTAATCAGTCATTATTTATTATTGGTAAACATGAATCAGGTAATTGTAATAAATGTGGTATTTCAGAGACAGTGGAGCAAATCCTATTACACTGAGAAGCATATGAAAGAGAAATAATGTGCTTAATAGACGAATTAAGTTTGTTGAATATTGAAAATATAACAATTAAGTCAATACTAAAGAATGTGCAGTGCAATATAAGGTCTATTATGCAATTGTTAATTATTTGAAAGCAATAGGTATAATAAATAGAATTTGATCACATCACATAATGAAGCATAAAAAGAAATCTTCATTTAATACTCCTTTAGTTGGTATTAGTATTACAGTGAAATACAATGAGTTTAACCACAAATAGACATGAGTTTAAAAAAGTAATAGAAGATAAAGAATATAAACCTCAGGTTAAATGTATACAAGAGACCTGGTTGAAACCTCATTTAGACTTTGTGATACAAGGATATACAGGTATTAGTAGAGATAGACAGACAGGTAATGCTGGAGTGGTGGCTGTATTTATTAAATATGAAATAACATATAGGATTATAGAATTGAGTGATGAGTATGAATCAATTACAGTAGAGGTATTTTTAAAGGGACAGAATGTTAAGGTCATTAATTGTTATAATCCTTGCAACAGGTTAAATATTGAAGTATTAGAAAAGATAATGGAAAATCAGAAAGTGATATTGTGTGGAGATTTTAATGCATATAATACTTTATAAGGAAGTGATAATACTGACCATGATGGTAAGATAATAGAAGAAATGATTGATTTGAAGGGTTTGATATGTATGAATGATGGTAGAGCTACTAGAATTGATGTGGTCAGGGGTTGATGCTCTTCTATAGATTTAACACTGGTCTCTGAAGGTTTATCAGGGAAATGTATGTGGGATATTTGAGAGGATTCAACAATAGAGAGCGATCACTATGTTATTAGCTGTAAAATAGACATGAATGTTAATGAAAATATAGAAGATAGGATAGATAGATGGACATTTAAAATGGCTAATTGGGAGGCATTCAAATACATCAGTGAGGTAAAGTTACAAGAGTTAAATATTAATGAGGAAATAGAGGATATAGACATTTATAATGAAAAATTATGTGAGGTATTGTATAACACAGCTGAAGAAATTACTGGAAAAAGTGAAGGAATAAAAATGAAGAAATCAGTTCCGTGGTGGACAGAATTATGTAGCAAAGCCATTCAAGAGAGAAATAAGGCTTTTAAAAAGGTTAGGAAGACGTACGTATTTGATAACGTACATATTTGGATAGCTACTGGAAAAGTTATTGTGACAGAAATAAGAAAGAATCAAGTCAATAAAGAAGTGGTAGTAGGCATATTTTTTGATATTGAAAAAGCTTATGACATGCTTTGAAATGAAGGATTGTTAATAAAGTTGAAACAAACAGGGATTGTAGGCAGAATGTTTAACTGGGTAAAATATATATTTCTTTGCTTTATAGCACTGGGCTGCATTTCCTGAAACCTTCTTAAAGTTACGTTGTTCTTAAGTTACACCTTAAGCTGTACCTTATCATTAATATGTGTTTCCTGAAACATTCTTAGTTGAGTCATACTTTCGTAAGGTTGGTCTGGATCACTCTTAGCTAAACCTGATCACTGTTGACAGTTCACTCCACTAGTGGCCACCACTGTGCAAAAAGCTTCTTTACATGTAAGTCTATATGAATATAACTCTTTCAGTTGTAAAACACCCAGTGTTTAATTAGGCTAATTGAAGTGTTTTCGTGATGATTGTTAGCGTTTTAATTATATTATCCAAATGTGCATCAGCTGGAAAATCATTAGGCAGTAAAGGTTTAGGAGTCTGTTTAAAGACAAGGTAACACTTTATTTTGATAGTCCACTTTAGACATTCTACTAACAGTAAGTAACTCTGAAACTGCATGTCAACTAGTCATTAGAGTATTAGTAGACTGTCTGCTTAATATCTTCTAACACTCTTATAAACTTATATAAGTATATGTCAACTTATTCTACTAACCCTAAACCTAACCTAACAGTCTGCTCTGAGAGTTAGTTGACATGTAGTTGCAAATGAATGAGAATTAGTTGACATGTAGGTGCAAAGTTACTTATAGTTAGTAGAATGGCTAAAGTGGACTATCAAAATAAAGTGTAACCAAAGAGAATAATTGTGGTGGGGAATTTGGTCAAATTATGGCAGTGAAACAGTGAATAGTTGTGCTAAATCAAAGGCGGTGCTGCTGTGAAGTGTATGTGCACTATTTCATATGTGAACACTTCAGTTCCCTGGCTATAATGTCAGAAGCTGCAATTCTCAAAAAATTTCGCCTGCGACAGCAGCAAATTCAGCAGCTTTTAGATCTTGTTTGTCTGACTTTATCAAGACAAACTCAACAGAGCCCTGAAATTCAGCTGCTGGCAGCTCTCCGTTTGTATTCAGTGTTGAGTTTTCTAGAGGTGGTTGTAGATAGATATGGGCTGAGTAAGATCTCGGTGTGGCGATGTGTTCACTCAGTCACAAACATCCTGCTCCGTCACGACACTGATTATATCCGGATGCCTTCCACCAGACACAAAGTGATGGAGGTGCATCAAGGTTTCCATGCCATTGCCAATATTCCACGAGTAATAGTCCTTGTCTACGGGACACTTATCCCCATCGCCAACCCATCAGCACTTGACCAGGCCTTCATTTGTCATAAGGGCTTTGCGGCCATCAATGTCCAGGTGGTGGTGGACAACAGAGGGATGTTTGCTGACGTAGTGGCAAAGTGGCCTGATTTATGTGGGGCAATTCAGCAGTGGGTCAAGATGCAGAAAGAGGGTTTTTTTGGGCAGAGCATTAGTTTAGGAGACAGCGGCTACCCCCTAAGAACCTATCCTATCATTTAAATCCAGTCAACATCCTTACAACACTGCACACATCCATACCTGCAACTTGTTGGAGCACTCGATTGGATGCTGGAAGATGTGTTTCCGGTGCCTGCATAAATCTGCTGGAGGGTTGCATCTGAAGCCAGAAAAATGTTGTGCAGTAGCAGTAGTTACAGCCATGATACACAACACTGCAGTCAGTGCAGGTGCAGCTTTGCCAGAAGAGGAGGAAGAAGAAGGTGTTCATAACCCACCTGAACTAAGAGATGCCCTACATGCTGCTGCTGTACAAATGAAGCAGCAATTCATTCACACCATTTTTGGTTAAAGTATATTTTGCACCCTATTTTTCTTTTTACATCACTACACAACATTTCCCCTTTTGTGGACACGTCTCTGCCATTTTTGTTGCAGTTGTGCACAGCTGAGTTCAGTGTTTACATCAGTCCCCACTGCAATTGTAACAAATCTGAATTTATAATAAGTCAAAAGGTACATTAGTTTTCCAAGTGGTTTCAGAATACAAAAAACCTTAACCTGGAAGTCACGGTTTGTAAGACATTTAGTTCATGACATTGTTAGAAGTCCACATTTGGATCATTATAATAATAGTTTGTGTTTAATCAAATCAGTGTTTATTCAAACAAAAACACTCCACATAATTGAAAATAAACATGAAAGGTCTGTTTTCCTGGAACCTGCAATCACTGGGTTGGTGATTGTTCATCTGTAATGTAATTAAATTGATTGAATAAAAAGATAACACAACATTTCACTGTACTGAGCATCATAATCAAGCTAACATTGACCTGGCATTATGATTGGAACTGAAATGGTTGGCCTTTGAAATTTTGGTTGTTGGCCTCTTGTAACCCCTGCTCGATCCCCCGCAGCACTTCCAGCTTTTCCTTTTCAAGCTCCACCAGTTCTTCACTGCAGTTACATCAGATAGAAGGACGCCTTATGGAGTCACTCCCAGATTGCTGGTGCAGGGCGACCTCAGTGGAGGCCAATGAAGGTGCAGACAGGTGTGGTGATGATGGTGCTGGAGAAGCCCTGCCACTGCTGGTGGGGGAAGAGGGCAAGGGATCAAGGATGGTGTGATCTGAGAGCATGGAGTGGTATCCAGACCTGCTGTCAGATCTATACCCCCTGAGATATCCTGTGAGGCTGCTTCTCCAAGGATTGCCAGGGCCTTTTCCTCATCAGGGGTGAGTGCAGGCACAGATCTGGGCCACCACCTGTTCTTGCCCGGTTTCTCTGTACTGCAGCACCTCTTGCTTTGGCTGCACTAGCAAAATCATGCCACTTTTTACAGACAACTTCCCACTCTCTCTGTGGACTGGAACTTGATGCTGCCGTTTTTTATGGCTATGCTTTCCCAGAGATCTTTTTTTGTTTTGTTGGACACTGTTGTCCGAAATATCTTTTCTGTGTTGTGCCACTTCATCCAATAGAATGGTCTTTTTGGCTGGAGTAAAGCTGGGGTCTCTTCTCTTTCTTTATTTTTATTTTTTTTTTGTCTGCCATAGTAGCTGTTGATTATAGGTTTTATGTGTTGTGCTTTTTTATTGAGTAGGTCATCCAACTACAGAAAATAGTGATTTACAACAATAATGTGATACAGCTGCTGCAGAATCAATCTTGTTTGTGGAGTAAATGAAGACACTATGGCAAATACATCATGATAATATAAATGACCCTGTCACTGTAGCAGGTGAAGGCATGATATGTTTGGGCCTGAGGTTACATGTTTGCACAGCCATTACAAATTATATAAAATATTCTGGGTTGGATGTAGTTTGTAGTTTGCAATTTGGATTATTTTTATAAGATCCCATTAGACCTGATAATTGCAAAGTCAACTATTTCTGAAGTGCTTCTTGTTGAAAAGCACTCTTACCATAATGTTAATATTTCGTTAAAAGCTGTCATATAGTTTTTTTTTTTCTCCCTTGTATTTAATGTGGTGACCACTGGGAGGCGCTCTGTCCATATATTTTTCTTCCTTGGGTTTCTTTCCTGACGTGATGTGTTTTGCAAAGCGAAAGTAAAAGTTTCTTGCAAGTTTGTTTCATTCTAACAGGAAAGAGTTTCGTGTCTTTATTTAAAACCAACACTTTTATAAAGAACACTGCTTTCTCACATAACACAGTGAAGCAGCCCGTGCACAGAATTAATAATCGACAATATCGATTGATATCAACAAATTCAGCACCACCGCCATGGACAGCACCCGGTAACGTCACACGTAAGAAGGTATATCTTAAGTAACATCCTAAGGTATAGTTCAGGGAACACGACTAGAAAAGCTACACCTGTAGTTCAGATTTACCTGTAAAGTCTTCGTATCGCGCTAAGAGACAGTGTTATCGGGAAATACAGCCCTGTTCAGGTAAGAGTTGATCATCATATTCCAGAATATATAAAATAGATAATGATACTCCGCGAGGAAGCGTATCAGTCCAGTATTGTTTAACATCATGATAAATTCTGTTTTTCAAAATCTCAAAATAGATAAAGGAAAATCTCTTTATGCTGATGATGGAGTGATATGGAAGAAGGGACGTAATGTATCACATGTAACAAAAGTCACACAAACAGCAGTTAATAAAGTGGAAAAATAAACCAATAAGTGGAGTTTCCGATTATCAGTTGCTAAAACTCAACTAGTCTGTTTTGCGAAGAAAAAAATCATAATCCTGAAGTCAAAGTGAAACTATGTGGTCAGGTACTAGGAACAAGTCAAAGTTAGAAAATATTTAGGTATATGGATGGATTGTAGGTTGACTTTTAAGACACATATAGAGAAAGTGTTAAAAATGCAAAGAAAGTAACAATATATTATTATGATAATCAGGGATGGAATGGGAGCTATCGGCACCGTTACAACAAATATATTGTGTATTGATCAGGTCAGTAATTGAAAACTACCAGCATATCCCAGTGAAGCAGAGATTATTGGTTCGTCAATGAATCCTGTCCGTCTGTCCGCCACCAGGGTTGCCTGTGCATCTTATTGACATTAACATTACACACACTGTTGTACTCAGTCAGACAAACTATAAATACGAGGCCACAAATTATCATTCTGGGCCGAGAGATGATTAGGGGCCCAAGCAATCGGTGGTGCGAGGGACCCTATTGAATTGCTCAGTTTATTCTTCTTCTCCAAAATGAATCGCATTTTTGAGGGCCTAAACATGCTCGAAAAGTCATGAAACTTTGCACACGCATCAGAACTGGCGAAAATTTACGTCTGATATGGGTTTCAGAAGTGGGTGTGGCAAAATGTCTCAATAGCGCCACCTATAAAATTTCAACGGAGTGCTCCTCGAGCTATGTTTCACCTACATGTATGAAAATCGGCAGACACATGCAACACACCAATACCTACAAAAAAGTGTCCAGGTACGAAATCCAAATCCCAACAGGAAGTAAGTTATTTTGATTTTTCCCGGCAAATTTTGTGTCATTTTTGCCATTTCCAGGCGTCGTACTTGAACGAACTCCTCCTACAGATTTATTCAGATCAACACCAAATTTGGTCAGTGTAATCTAAAGCCCTTTGTGACGTTAAATTGCAAAGATCTTGAGTTTTCACTGGAGGGTGTGTCCGTGGCGGCCTGTCAAATTTCGATGTTTCGCCATGAAAAACGAAGTTGTTATAACTCAGCCATACAATGTCTGATCTGCCCCAAACTTCTCATGTTTTATAAGAGTGCACTCCTGAACACATACCCATAACCATATTTAGTTTTAGGCATAGCGCCACCTACTGGCAACAGGAAGTGACATGTTTTACTCTGTAACAAACTCCTCCTAGAGATTTATTCAGATCAACACCAAATTTGGTCAGCGTAATCTAAAGACCTTTGCGATGTTAAATTGTGAAGATCTTGAGTTTTTGTTGAAGGGCGTGTCTGTGGCGGCCTGACAAAGTTTGATGTTTCACCATGGGAATAGAAATTGTTGTAACTCAGACATACGATGTCCGATCTGACCCAAACTTCACATGTTCGATAAGAGTCCTGCCCTGAACACATCTGAAGGCCAGTATTCCATTTTAATCATAGCGCCACCTGCTGGCAACAGGAAATGACTTATTTTACACTAACTTAAACATGCAATGTCCAATTTGCACCAAACTTCACATGTTTGGTAAGAGTCCTGACCTGAAGACATCTAAGGGCCAATATTCAGTTATAATCATAGCGCCACCTGTTGCCAGCAGGATATGTCATGTCTTACAGTAACTCAAGCATGCCATGTTCAATCTGCACCAAACTTCAGATGTTTGACAAAAGCTCTGGCCTGAAGACATCTACATGCCAATATTCAGTTATAGGCATAGCGCCACCAGCTGGCAGGAGGAAGTTTGGCACATCTAAATGACTTTGACATATTTCTCCTAAATTTACTATGTGAAAAGCATAGTGCCAACCATTCGCCACCGATTGGCGGTGAGCCCGGGTGCGAGGGCCCTTTCATCGCTGCTTGCAGCTTTAATTATTATTATTATTAGGGCCCGAGCACCAATGGTGTGAGGACCCTATTGGAATTGCTCCGTTTATTATTATTATTCTTCTCCAAAATAAAACGCATTTTTGAGGGCCTCAACAAGCTCGAAAAGTCATGAAACTTTGCACACACATCAGAACTGGCGAAAATTTACGTCTGCTATAGGTTTCAGAAGTGGGTGTGGCAAAGTCGGTTATTTTTCATTTTCTCAGCAAATTTTGTGCCATTTTTGCCATTTCCAGGCGTCGTATTAAAATGAACTCCTCCTAGAGATTTATTCGGATCAAAACCAAAGTTGGGCAGTCTAATCTAAAGCCCTTTGTGACGTTAAATTGCGAAGATCTAGAGTTTTCGTTGGAGGGCGTGTCCGTGGCGGCCTGTCAAATTTCGATGTTTCGCCATGAAAAAGGAAGTTGTTATAACTCAGCCATACAATGTCTGATCTGCCTCAAACTTTACATGTTTGATAAGAGTCTGGTCCTGAACACATATCCATGACCATATTCAGTTATAGTCATAGCGCCACCTGCTGGCAACAGGAAGTGACATGTTTTATGCTGTGAGAGACCCCTCCTAGAGATTTCATGAAATCAACATTATATTTGGTCAGTCTAATCTAAAGACCTTTGCCATGGTAAATTGTGAAGATCTTGAGTTTTCGTTGAAGGGCGTGTCTGTGGCGGCCTGACAAAGTTCGATGTTTCGCCATGGGAATAGAAGTTATTGTAACTCAGCCATACAATGTCCGATCTGCCCCAAACTTCACATGTTTGATAAGAGTCCCGGCCTAAACACATTTAACTGCCAATATTCAATTATAATCATAGCCACCTGCTGGCAACAGGAAATGACTTTGTTTTAAACAAACTTAAACATGCAATGTCTGGATCTGCCCTAAACTTTCACATGTTTGATAAGAGTCTTGACCTGAAGACATCTAAAGGCCAATATTCCATTATAATCATAGCACCACCTGTTGGCAGCAAAATATGTCATGTCTTACATTAACTCAAGCATGCCATGTTCAATCTACACCAAACTTCACACGTCACAACTTCACACGTTGTTCGATGTTTCGCCATGAAAAAGGAAGTTGTTATAACTCAGCCATACAATGTCTGATCTGCCCCAAACTTCACATGTTTGATAAGAGTCTGGTCCTGAACACATGCCCATAGTCATATTTAGTTTTAGTCATAGCGCCACCTACTGGCAACAGTAAGTGACATGTTGCACTCTGTAATGAACTCCTCCTAAAGATTTATTCAGATCAACACCAAATTTGGTCAGTCTACTCTAAAGGCCTTTGTGATGTTAAATTGTGAAGATCTTGAGTTTTCGTTGAAGGGCGTGTCCGTGGCGGCCTGACAAATTTTGATGTTTCGTAATGGAAATAGAAGATGTTGTAACTCGGCCATAAAATGTCCGATCTGCCCCAATCTTCACACACTCAATAAGAGTCCTGGCCTGAACACATCTAGAGGCCAATATTCAGTTATTATCATAGCGCCACCTGTTGGCAACAGGAAATGACTTATTTTACACTAACTTAAACATGCAATGTCTGATCTGCACCAAACTTCACATGTTTGGTAAGAGTACTGGCCTGAAAACACCTAAAGACCAATATTCACTTATAATCATAGCGCATGTCATGTCTTAAAGAAACTCAGGCATACTATGCTCAATCTGCACCAAACTTCATATATTTTACAAAAGTGCTGGCCTGAACACATCTACATGCCAATATTCAGTTATAGGCATAGCGCCACCAGCTGGCAGCAGGAAGTTTGGCACATATAAATGACATATTCCTCCTAAATTTACTATTTGAAAAGTATAGTGCCCACCATTCGCCACTTATCGGCGGTGAGCCCGGGTGCGAGGGCATATTGAATTTCCTGTACGATTTTTGTGCAGTTTTTGCCATTTTCAGGCCTCGTACTTTAACGAACTCCTCCTACAGTTTTTATCCGATCATCTTCAAATTTGCTGAGTGTTATCATAAGGCCCTTGCGATGTTAAATTGCGAAGCTTTTGAGATTTCGTCGAGGGGCGTGTCCGTGGCGGCCTGACAAATTTCGACGTGTCGCCATGAAAAAGGAAGTGGCTGTAACTTAAGCAAACAATGTCCGATCTGCCTCAAACTTCACAGGTGTGATAAGAGTCTGGTCCTGAACACATGTCAGTGCCCATATTCAGTTATAGTCATAGCGCCACCTGATGACAACAGGAAGTGACATGTTTAACACTGTTACGGACTCCTAGCAACATATTAAAAAGCATTAGCAAGTTTTAAATAGGCTAACAACATGCTACAATCATGCTACAACATGCTAGCAACACTTAGCTAAAAGCTAAAGCATGCTATTAATACAAAGAAAAAGAAAATTGCTGTAACTCATGCATACAATGTCCAATCTGCCCCAAACTTAACATGTTTGATAAGAGTCCTGGCCTGAACACATGCCCATGCCCGTATTCAGTTATAGTCATAGCGCCACCTGCTGGCAACAGGAAGTCACATGTTTAATACTGTTGTGGATGCCTAGCAACATTTAAAAAATATCAACAAATGTTAAATAGGGTAGCAACATGCTAGAAACATGCTATAACATGTTAGCAACACTTAGCTAAGTGCTAAAGCATGTTTTTAATGCAATGAAACAGGAAGTTACTGTAACTCAGGCATACAATGTCCAATCTGCCCCAAACTTAACATGTTTGATAAGAGTCCTGGTCTGAACACTTTTACGTGCCAATATTCAGTTATAGTCATAGCGCCACCTACTGTTAACAGGAAGTGACATGTTTAACACTGTGATACACTATTAGCAACACACTAAAAAGCCATTGAGTGCTAAACTAGTTAAAAACATACTCAAACATGCTAGCAACACTTACTTAGTGCTAAAGCATGTTGTTAAAAACATAAAACAGGAAGTTGTTGTAATTCATGTAAACAATGTCCAACCTGCCCCAAACTTCACATGTTTGATAAGAGTCCTGGTCTGAAGATATATACATGCCCATATTCAGTTATAGTCATAGTGCCACCTGCTGACAACAGGAAGTGACATGTTTAATGGTGTTACGGACTCCTAGCAACATATTAAAAAGTGTTAGCAAGTTTTAATAGGCTAGCATCATGCTAGAATCATGTTAAAACATGCTAGCGACACTTAGCTAAGAGCTAAAGCATGATATTAATACAAAGAAAAATTGCTGTAACTCCTGCATACAATATCCAATCTGCCACAAGCTTAATATTAAACATGCTACAAACATAGTAAAGCATGCTAGCAACATTTAGCTAATATGCTAAAGCATGTTAATAATACAATGAAACAGGAAGTTACTGTAACTCAGGCATACAATATCCAATCTGCCCCAAACCTAACATGTTTGATAAGAGTCCTGGCCTAAACACATGCCCATGCCCATATTCAGTTATAGTCATAGCGCCACCTGCTGGCAACAGGAAGTCACATGTTTAATACTGTTGTGGATGCCTAGCAACATTTTAAAAATATCAACAAGTGTTAAATAGGGTAGCAACATGCTAGAAACATGCTATAACATGTTAGCAAGACTTAGCTAATTGGTAAAGCATGCTCTTAATGCAATGAAACAGGAAGTTACTGTAACTCAGGCATGCAATGTCCAATCTGCCCCAAACTTAATATGTTTGATAAGAGTCCTGGCCTGAACACTTTTACGTGCCAATATTCAGTTATAGTCATAGCGCCACCTACTGTCAACAGGAAGTGACATGTTTAACACTGTGATACACTATTAGCAACACACTAAAAAGCCATTGAGTACTAAAGTAGTTAAAAACACACTCAAACATGCTCGCAACACTTACTTAATGCTAAAGCATGTTGTTAAAGACATAAAACAGGAAGTTTTTGTAATTCATGTAAACAATGTCCAATCTGCCCCAAACTTCACATGTTTGATAAGAGTTCAGGTCTGAAGATATATACATGCCCATATTCAGTTATAATTATAGTGCCACCTCCTGACAACAGGAAGTGACATGTTTAACGGTGTTACAGACTCCTAGCAACATATTAAAAAGCTTTAGCAAGTTTTAAATAGGCTAGCATCATGCTAGAATCATGTTAAAACATGCTAGTAACACTTAGCTAAGAGCTAAAGCATGATATTAATACAAAGACAAATTGCTGTAACTCCTGCATACAATGTCCAATCTGCCCCAAACTTAATATTCAACATGCTACAAACATAGTAAAGCATGCTAGTAACACTTAGCTAATATGCTAAAGCATGCTAATAATACAATGAAACAGGAAGTTACTGTAACTCAGGCATACAATATCCAATCTGCCCCAAACTTAACATGTTTGATAAGAGTCCTGGCCTGAACACATGCCCATGCCCATATTCAGTTATAGTCATAGCGCCACCTGCTGGCAACAGGAAGTGAGATGTTGCACTCTGTAATGAACGCAACATTTTAGAAATATCAACAAGTGTTAAATAGGGTAGCAACATGCTAGAAACATGCTATAACATGTTAGCAACACTTAGCTAAGTGCTAAAGCATGTTATTAATGCAATGAAACAGGAAGCTACCGTAACTCAGGCATGCAATGTCCAATCTGCCCCAAACTTAACAGGTTTGATAAGAGTCCTGGTCTGAACACATTTACGTAACAATATTCAGTTATAGTCATAGCGCCACCTACTGTCAACAGGAAGTGACGTTTAACACTGTGATACACTATTAGCAACACACTAAAATAAGCCACTGAGTGCTAAACTTGCTAAAAACACACTCAAACATGCTAGCAACACTTACTAAGTGCTAAAGCATCTTGTTAAAGCCATGAAACAGGAAGTTGTTGCAATTCCTGCAAACAATGTCCAATCTGCCCCAAACTTCACATGTTTGATGAGAGTCCTGGCCTGAAGATATCTACATGCTCATATTCAGTTAAAGTCATAGCGCCACCTGCTGGCAACCGGAAGTGACATGTTTAACACTGTGATGGTCTATTAAAAGCACAGCAAAATATGCCATATTGTGCTAAATATGCTAGAAACACTTTCTAAGTGCTAATGCATGCTATTAATGCCATGAAACAGGAAGTTGTTGTAACTCAGCTATACAATGTCCGATCTGCCCCAAACTTCATATGTTCGATAACAGTCCTGGCCTGAACACATTTAAAGGCCAATATTCCATTACAATTATAGCACCACCAGCTGGCAACAGGAAATGACTTGTCTTACACTAACTCAAGCATACCATGTTCAATCTGCACCAAACTTCATATGTTTGATAAAAGCGCTGACCTGAAGACGTCTACATGCCAATATTCAGTTATAGGCATAGCGCCACCAGGTGGCAGCATGAAGTTTGGCACATCTAAATGATTTTGATATATTCCTCCTAAATTTACTATGTTAAAAGCATAGTGCCCACCGTTCGCTGTTTCCCTAAAGCCACCGGTCGGTGGTGAGCCCGGGTGCGAGGGCCCGTTCATCGCTGCTTGCAGCTTTAATTATTTTTATTCTTCTTCTTCTCCAAAATGAATCGCATTTTTGAGGGCCTAAACATGCCCGAAAAGTCATGAAACTTTGCACACGCATCAGACCTGGCGAAAATTTACGTCTGATATAGGTTTCAGAAGTGGGTGTGGCAAAATGGCTCGACAGCGCCACCTATTCACTTTCTATGAAGTGCCCCTCCCGCTACGTTTCACGTACATGTATGAAAATTGGTAAGCACATGTAACACACCAATACCCACAAAAAAGTCTCTTGGAGGAAAATCCGAAACCCAACAGGAAGTCAGATATTTTTCATTTTCTCAGCAAATTTTGTGTCATTTTTGCCATTTCCAGGCGTCATATTAAAACGAACTCCTCCTAGAGATTTATTCGGATCAACACCAAATTTGGTCAGTCTAATCTAAAGCCCTTTGTGACGTTAAATTGCGAAGATCTAGAGTTTTTGCTGGAGGGCGTGTCCGTGGCGGCCTGTCAAATTTCGATGATTCGCCATGAAAAAGGAAGTTGTTATAACTCAGCCATACAATGTCTGATCTGCCCCAAACTTCACATGTTTGATGAGAGTCTGGTCCTGAACACATGCCCATGCTCATATTCACTTTTAATCATAGCGCCACCTACTGACAACAGGAAGTGACATGTTGTACTCTGTAATGAACTCCTCCTAAAGATTTATTCAGATCAACACCAAATTTGGTCGGTCTACTCTAAAGGCCTTTGCAATGTGAAATTGTGAAGATCTTGAGTTTTCGTTGAAGGGCGTGTCCGTGGCGGCCTGACAAAGTTCGATGTTTTGCCATGGGAATAGAATCTGTTATAACTCAGCCATACGAAGTCCGATCTGCCCCAAACTTCACATGTTCGATAAGAGTCCTGGCCTGAACACATCTAGAGGCCAATATTCAGTTGTTATCATAGCGCCACCTGTTGGCAACAGGAAATGACTTATTTTACACTAACTTAAACATGCAATGTCTGATCTGCACCAAACTTCACATGTTTGGTAAGAGTACTGGCCTGAAAACACCTAAAGACCAATATTCACTTATAATCATAGCGCATGTCATGTCTTAAAGAAACTCAGGCATACTATGCTCAATCTGCACCAAACTTCATATATTTTACAAAAGTGCTGGCCTGAACACATCTACATGCCAATATTCAGTTATAGGCATAGCGCCACCAGCTGGCAGCAGGAAGTTTGCCACATCTAAATGACTTTGAAATATTCCTCCTAAATTTACCATGTGAAAAGCATAGTGCCCACCATTCGCCACAGATCGGCGGTGAGCCCGGGTGCGAGGGCCCTTTCATCGCTGCTTGCAGCTTTAATTCAACTTGAAATGTTAAATTATACTAAGTGACAGCTTAGATATTTGAGTTGATTCAACTTAAAATTTTAAGGCAGCTGGTAGGGATGTGACGAGATCTCGCGAGATCCAATGTGTCTCGCGAGACCAGTTGGATCTCGCGAGATCTCGTGACGATATCCTTGCAAAACATTTAGAAGTGTTTACATCAGAGCTGCACGATTAATCCCTAAAATGTGGAGCTCTCGATTCAAAGACCCACGCAATCTTATAGTTATTTCTATTGGGACTGTTTCACATCGCGAGTGTCAGTGGACAACTCGGTGGCGACAACTGACCGTTTAAAAAAAAGTATGTCATTGAATAATTCATTCAGGAGATTTCAATAGTCAGACAAGTCTTAATGAAGTGAAACACTGACTACTTCATTGAATGTTTTTTTTTTATTATTTTGTTTAAATGAATATATGTTTTTAAGAGACTTAAGCAATAAACAGTTTGTGAGAACCACTAGTAAATTACGCTATTTTGTTTAGTTTTCTAATCTTTTTTTCTCCAGAATCATGAGAGAATCATGGTCTCCAATTTATTTAAAACAACTGGGATTCTTAATTTATCCAGAATCATGAAGCTCTTGTTTAAATGTTATTACTGCATATAATTCATTAAAATTAAAGTTTAATTTCATAAAGTTCAAAATGCAACTTTCAGTTGAATAAAAGATTATTTTCCCTATATATTTCATCATTGTGGATTTCTTAAGAAAAGTATAAAAATCTCGTCTCGTGAGAGACGAGAGGAGAGATGACTGACTGCAGGTTAAAACTGAACTGAACTGTTCTCAGTTCTCCCACTTTTCCATAATTGTGTCACTAAACAGCAACTATATAGCAGGACTAAACACTCAGTTGGTCAATTAGAGGAAGTGAACAAACACAGGACGAGCTGATAGTATTTAAAGAAAGAGTTGTGAGCATATAATGAAGAGGAAGACTGACAGAAAGAGAAAATGGCTGATAAGTGTCATTTGTGTCTGCTGGGACTGATCATTCTCTCTTCACTTCTCACAGGTAAACAAATCTCTGTTTTCTCATCCACATTTAGTGGGATTAGTCTGGGAAAGAGATAATTCATTTTTTTATTTATTAATATAAATCAATACATCAATACAGATTGAGACTGTTGCATCGTATTCATTTTCTCAGAAGCATCTTCATGAGTTCACTGTGATCAGTCTGTATCCAGATACAGTCCAGGTAAGAAACTCTGTTGAAGGGATAAATTGGGTTAGTCTGAGTTTGACTTAGCATGAACACTTAATGTGGCTTGTAATTATTTCAGTTCTTCTGAATGTCATTATAAATGACTAATGCTGAAACAAATGCACAGTCCTGCTGTCCTGATGTTTGTCAAGTGTCCAGCAGGTGGTGTCAGATCTCAATTCCAGAGAACTGCTGTGGGGATTGACTTATTATTAACTGTCATATACATTTTAATTGTCACTGTGTAACATAAAGCTTACGAGTACACCCTGCAGCCCAAGACTGGTTGCCCACTGATGCTAGGCAGGGCTGAGTCTGGTCAGTACCTGGATGGGAGACCTCCTGGGAAAACTAGGTTGCTGTTGGAAGAGGTGTTAGTGAAGTGCTCACGCTGTGGTCTATGTGGGTGCTAATGCCCCAGTATAGTGACAGGGACACTATACTGTAAAAAGCACCGTCTTTCGGATGAGATGTTAAACCGGGCTCCTGACTCTCTGTGGTCATTAAAAAATCCCATGGCACTTCTCATAAAGAGTATAGGGGTGTATCCCCGGTGTCCTGGTCAAATTCCCTCCTCTGGCCTTTGTCAGTCATGGCATCCTAATAACCCCCATTCATTGAATTGGCTCTATCTCTCTCTCCTCTCCACCTGTAGCTGGTGTGTGGTAAGTGCACTGGTGCCGTTATCCTGTGGCTGCTGTCACATCATCCTAGTGGATGTTGCACACTGGTGGTGGTTGAGGTGAGATCCCCCGATATGATAGTAAAGCGCTTTGGGTGAATGGCAGTGTACAATGAAAACGCTATATAAATGCACTCATTCATTATGGATGAAGAGTATTAAAATGAATCACGCAATGCATTTATTAACATTTGCACTCATCAAAGTACTGGATTTTGCACCTTTATTTAATGGCCCCCAAAAAACATGTCTTAATGTGCGTTGCTCTTGGTAGATTGCACTGTTCAGTATGGAAATGGAAATCTGTCTGTGTCTGTGTTCTTTAATGTGTGCATTGTCAGTAAATCACACACAGTATTTTCCCCTTCCATTGGTGCTTTTATGGAATTGTGATATAATGCTAATTTTCTGTTTAGTAAATCTGGCCCTAAATTTCATCATGCTAGCCTGTGTGGAAAATTTTAGACTATGTGACAACTAGCCCCGCTCTGCCCTAATGTGCTCACATACTGTAGATTTATTTCATTTGATAGAAATTTAATAGACATTACATTCAACTGAATCAGTTATTTAAAATCTAGTAAAACGGCTGAACTTATGCCACTATTAACTGAAGAGAGTTTAATAACACAAGAGCTCACTTAAGCAGTGTTTCAGAGCTGTGATCTCACTGTTGTGGTTTGGAAACATGTGAGAACTCAGTTTAACTGCAGTAGATCAGAGATCATCTCTGAACCCAGATTAGACTGACGGGTGTGAAATGACATTTCATTTTTTTTTCTTTAAGGAATAATTGATGACAGACGTGTTTTGCTGTCCAGTTTCTATAAACTGCAGTGATCCATTTGCTGTTCTGTAGCTGCAGGTAATCTGTGTACATTTTTTTCTAGTTTCTTGTGTATTTGTGCAGTCACACACAACAGTTCTTTCCTCTTTTAAACATGTTTCTAGTGATTTCACAGCATTCAAGCTGAACTCTAATGATGTCACTCAGTATTTCTGTCACTCAGTGAGTGAAACCGCAGTGACTCCGCCCACTGTGACATCATGTGCTTCTGTTCACACATTCACAAACATTCAGCAGCGCTTTGATCTGCTTTAGGCTCGATCTGTCGATCTATATCTATCTACCTGTCTATCTATCTGAAATTCTGCCACTGTTAACAGAAAAGATGGAGTTTATTGCCATTCAGCAGCCCACTTAAAGAAAAAGTGGAAGCGTATATTTTATGTGATTAACATAAAAGTTTATGTGTAAAAAATTATAGGCTACAAAGTCCTAACATAAACCATGGAGCACAGAAGATAATCTGAGAAATATCTCTTTTTTCATACAATGTGTGAATTCAATTGTACTAACTAACCCTTTAATGTTCTTTCTTTTTCTTTCTTTCTTTCTTTATTATTATTTTTTATGAACTTGAAAAATATATATGTGAGAAAAAACACTGACTGAAAAAAAGAGCATTTTGGCCCCCATTTTTTAATTTTAGGGTCATATAACGTCTCGGTTACGTATGTAACCCTCGTTCCCTGAAGGAGGGAACGGAGACGTCATGTCGGTGAACAACGAATCGGGATCTCGCTTTGAGAGACCAATCTGCTTCGACTGTAAACTAAACGAGCCAATGTACATTGGCATGCGATGATTGCATCCAGCTGCCGCTGATCACAGCGCGAGTATAAATATGCAGCAGGTGCAATGCATAGTCAGGTTTTCACTGAGGAGCCGAGCCGGCTGCTGTCCCCCTCCAGTGTCTTGTGCGAGCTCCTTGTGCCCGTTTCCTGGCCTAGGCCGGGCTCGCAACAAGAATACCAGTCACTGTATAACATAGCACTACCCACTTTTGTGAAGCTGGAGCACTGGGAATGTGCGGAAGCCCCGCCTTTCCTGTAGGAGGTTCGAAGCATTTACACAGATGACTCATTTTTCAGGAACATATGGAAGATTGGAGGTCAAGTCAAGTCAAGTCACCTTTATTTATATACCGCCTTTAACAATACAGAATTGTGACAAGGCGGCTGTACAGTATTAAATAGGAAACAGTACATCAACAATGCCAAAGGCAACAGTAAACACTCACATTTTAGGTAAAGGTAGTTAATCAAAAATAATAAAATAAAATGCAATATTGTGTTAAGAGAAAGTGTCCCCAACTAAGCAAGCCAGAGGCGCCAGCGGCAAGGAACCAAAACTCCATCGGTGACAAATGGAGAAAAAAACCTTGGGAGAAACCAGGCTCAGTCGGGGGGCCAGTTCTCCTCTGGCCAAAAGGTCCCGTGGTCTTGTGCCGACAGCGGTCTAGGTGATGTGGTCTTCACTGTGGATCCGTCTCTGGGGCTCATCTAGTTGATGTGGACTCCGCTGACATTCAGGGCTGTAGAGGTCATCTCTAGGTGCTGATCCACCATCTGGGCTGGTTCCGGACTGGATCCAGAGGACTGCAGTGACCATCTGATCTGGATACGGACTGGATCTGGTGGTTAATGTGACCTCGGAATAAGAGAGAAACAGACTAATATTAGCGTAGATGCCATTCTTCTGACGATGCACCGAGTACATCGGGTGTTATGGGAAGTGTTCCCGGTTCCGGTTGACCTAATTAGTGCAGCCTAACAATCCTTTAACGGATTTGAATTATAGGAATATGTTGATTTGTTATATGTAAGCAAGGTTAAAGAGATGGGTCTTTAATCTAGATTTAAACTGACAGAGTGTGTCTGCGTCCCGAACATTGTAGGGTAGATTGTTCCAGAGTTTGGGCGCTAGATAAGAAAATGATCTCCCGCCCGCGGTTGATTTTGATATTCTCGGTATTATCAAGTTGCCAGAGTTTTGAGAACGCAGCGGACGTGAGGGACTATAATGTGATAAGAGCTCGCTCAGGTACTGAGGAGCTAAACCATTCAGGGCTTTGTAAGTAATTAGCAAGATTTTAAAATCTATACGATGTTTAATAGGGAGCCAGTGCAGTGTAGACAGAACCGGGCTAATATGATCATACTTTTTGGTTCTAGTAAGAACTCTAGCTGCTGCATTTTGGACCAGCTGGAGTTTGTTTATTAAGCGAGCAGAACAACCACCCAATAAAGCATTACAGTAATCTAACCGTGAGGTCATAAATGCATGAATTAATGTTTCAGCATTTGACATTGAGAGCATAGGTCGTAGTTTAGATATATTTTTGAGATGGAAAAATGCAGTTTTGCAAATGCTAGAGATGTGGCTTTCAAAGGAAAGATTACCATCAAATAGCACACCTAGGTTCCTAACTGATGATGAAGAATTGACAGAACAGCCATCAAGTATTAGTCAGTGTTGTAGGTTATTACACGCTGAGGTTTTAGGCCCAATAATTAACACCTCTGTTTTTTCAGAATTTGGCAGTAAGAAATTACTTGTCATCCAATTTTTTAACTCAACTACACAATCCATTAGTTTTTCAAATTGGTACGTTTCGCCTGGCCGCGAAGAAATATAGAGCTGGGTATCATCAGCATAGCAGTGAAAGCTAACACCATATTTCCTGATGATATCACCCAAGGGTAACATGTAAAGCGTAAAGAGTAATGGCCCTAGTACTGAGCCTTGCGGTACTCCATACTGCACTTGTGATCGATATGATACCTCTTCATTTACTGCCACAAATTGATGGCGGTCAGATAGATACGATTTGAACCATGCCAATGCACTACCACTAATGCCAACATAATTCTCAAGTCTATTCAAGAGAATGTTGTGATCAACAGTATCAAACGCAGCACTAAGATCCAATAGCACTAACAGAGAGATACAACCACGATCGGATGACAAGAGTAGATCATTTGTAACTCTAATAAGAGCAGTCTCAGTACTATGGTACTAAATGGTCTAAAACCTGACTGAAAATCCTCACAGATATCATATTTCTGTAGGAAGGAAGATAATTGTGAGGATACAACGTTTTCTAATATCTTTGATAGAAATGGGAGATTCGAGATAGGTCTGTAATTAGTTAATTCGTTGGGGTCAAGTTGTGGTTTTTTAATTAGAGGCTTAATAGCAGCCAGAATGAGTTGAATTGTTCCCCAGGAGATCTATAGCGCACTATCTGATGCGACACTGTAATTGACGGCTGCATAGTGACAATTTTGTCTCTAATTGTATCGATCTTAGAAGTAAAGTAGTTCATGAAGTCATTACTGCTATGCTGATGGGCATAGTCAGTGCCTGTTGGTTCTTTATTTTTTGTTAACTTAGCCACTGTATTGAATAAATACCTAGGGTTATGTTTGTTTTCTTCTAAAGAGTTGAAAAGTAATCAGATCTTGCCGATTTTAACGCTTTTCTATACGATAGGGTACATTCCCGCCAAGCAGTACGAAAAACCTCTAATTTTGTTTTCCTCCAGCTGCGCTCCATTTTCCGGGCTGCTCTCTTTAGGGCGCGAGTGTGCTCGTTATACCACGGGGTCGGACTATTTTCCTTAATCTTCCTTAGGCGCAGAGGAGCGACCGTATCTAGAGTCCTGGAAAAGAGAGAGTCAATAGTTTCTGTTACATCATCAAGTTTTTCTGAGCTATTGGACATGCTGAGGAATTCAGATAAGTCAGGAAGATTACTTAGAAAGCAATCTTTTGTGGTAGAAGTGATGGTTCTACCATACTTGTAATAAGGAGTTGAATTTACAGTTTTATTTATCTGGAGTATACACGAGACTAGATAATGATCAGAGATATCATCACTTTGCTGCATTGACATCAAATCCATGTGACAGTATTAAGTCTAGAGTATGATTTCGACAATGAGTGGGACCTGACACGTGTTGTCTAACTCCAATAGAATTTAAAATATCTGTAAATGCAGCTGCCAGTGCATCATTTTCAATATCAACATGGATGTTAAAGTCACCTACTATTAAGACCTTATCTGTAGCCAACACCAGCTCAGATATAAAATCAGCGAATTCTTTAAGAAAATCTGTATGGTGCCCTGGTGGCCTGTATACAGTAGCAAGTACAAACGTCATGGGGGATTTATCATTAACACTTGTTTCTCTGGATAATGTTATATGGAGCACCATTACTTCAAACGAGTTATACTTGAAATCCGCTCTCTGTGAAACACTAAAAATATTGCTATAAATTGTAGAAACACCTCCCCCTTTACCTTTTAGACGTGGCTCATGTTTATAACAGTAATCATGAGGGGTAGACTCGTTTAAGATAATGTAATCATCTGATTTTAGCCAGGTTTCTGTCAAACATAGCACATCTAGGTTATGATCAATGATCATATCATTTACAAAAAGCGCTTTTGTGGAGAGGGACCTGATATTCAAAAGGCCAAGTTTTATCATTTGTTTCTCTGTATTATGTAAATTTTTAATTTGTTGAACGTTGATTAGATTGTTACTCTTAAATTGGTTTGGACGTCTTTTGTATTGTCTAGCTCGGGGAACAGACACAGTCTCTATAGCATGATATCTAGGTGTAAGGGTCTCTATGTGCTGAGAATTAACTGATTTCGGTGACGTGAGGCGGCTAGCAGACGGTCGGATTAGCCAGTCTGTCTGCTTCCTGACCTGGGCCCCAGTTAGTCAAGTGCAAACTCTAAGACTATATGCCATATTACTAGAGAGAAGAGCAGCACCACCCCTGGAGGGATGAAGACCATCTCTTTTCAACAGGTCAGGTCTGCCCCAAAACTTGTCCAATTGTCTATGAAACCTATGTTATTCTGCGGGCACCACTTAGACATCCAGCCATTTAGTGACGACAGTCTGCTATGTATCTCGTCACCACGATACGCAGGGAGGGGGCCAGAGCAAATTACAGTGTCTGACATCGTACTTGCAAGTTCACACACCTCTTTAACATTATTTTTAGTGATCTCCGACTGGCGAAGTCGAACATCATTTGTGCCGACGTGAATAACGATCTTACTGAATTTACGTTTAGCATTAGCCAGCACTTTTAAATTTGCCAAGATGTCAGGCGCTCTGGCTCCCGGTAAACATTGGACTATGGTGGCTGGTGTCTCTATTTTCACGTTCCGTACAATAGAATCGCCAATAACTAGAGCACTTTGATCAGGTTTCTCAGTGGGTGCGTCACTGAGTGGGGAGAACCTGTTTGATGTTCTGATCGGAACGGAAGAGCGGTGTTTTGACCCGCGACTATGCCGTCTCACAGTCACCCAGTTGCCCTGCTGCAAAGGCGAAGTTACCGGAACCGAACAATGTACGGGACTCCCTAAGCTAGTCGCATCCAAAGCCGTATCTAATGCCCTCACATTCTTACTATCCTCGATTAAAGTTTGGATGCGTGTCTCTAGTTCTGAAATCTTCTCTGTCAGCCTAACTATTTCCCTGCATTTATCACATGTGAATCCCTCGCTGCCGACAGAGATTGATAAACTATACACATGACAGGTGATGCAGGTTACCAGGAAAGGAGAAGAAGCCATTACTCACCGTAGTTGTAGAATGATTTCAACTTACCACTGTTGTCTGATGAACTTGTGTAGAAAAAGGCGTAGAGAAAAAGTAAAAGTGAATGGCAAGCTAACCGGCTACCACACTACAAACACGCTGCACTCGCGGTTGTAGAATAAAAACGAGCGATCAATGAGAGCGAGGGAAAACAGGAAAGCGGTAGTAGACGTGAATAGAGACGTGAGTGGGAACGCAAATGGCAGGCTAACCGGCAAACGGAATGCTAACGCACAGCGCGGCGTTGCACTTGCGGTTATAGATTAAAAGCGAGCGATCGGATTAGTTTGATGGATAATAATAGAAATCTGGTGGGGAAAAGACTATATTTTATCACTTTAAACAACAGAAAGTAATAGTAAAATAGAGATTTCCTTAGAGGAATAAAACTCTAGGGAGCTACAAACGAGCTACAAACGCACACCACTCTGCAACACGAGACCAGAACACGAGGTGATTGTAACCTTGGAATGGCAGACGTTCTGCTGGGAAACACGGGCTCTGAGGCTATTCCGTGGACTTTTACACATATGGGATCCACTTTTACTCATATGGACCCCAGCCCTCTACCGGTTCTCATGGATTCATCGAGTGAGGGCCTGATGCCTGACGCTCCGCTACGTCTGGCAGCCGAAGGGATGGAGGAGCTCAACAGGGTCTAATGTATGGACACTCTGGAGCAGTTTTTGCAAGCCGACCAGAGTCGGGGCCACTCAGTGCTTCTACCCGTTTGAGGTGAGAACACAGGAGGAAACCGGCTCTACACGAAGGCTATAGAATCTTGTGAACGTGTTAGGGGTCGCCCAGCCCGCAGCTCTACAGATATCTGTCAGCGAGGCGCCACGAGCCAGCGCCCAGGAGGATGCAACACTTCTAGTTGAGTGAGCAGGGCACACCCTGTGCCTGGTAAGCCAGGGTGATGGGATCCACTATCCAGTGGGCCATCCTCTGCTTGGAGACAGCAAAAAACAGACAAAGAGCTGGTCTGAGGTCCTGAAGCTTTGTGTCCGGTCTACGTACCATCTTAGGGCTCGGATGGGACAAAGCAAAGCTAGGGCTGGGCCTGCCTTCTCCGGGGGCAGCGCCTGCAGGCTCACCACCTGGTCCCTGAAGGGAGTTGTGGGAACCTTGGGCACATAGCTGGGCCGGGGCCTCAGGGTTACCTGGGAATCTGCCAGCCTGAACTCTAGGCACGATTCGTTGACCGAAAATGCATGCAGGTCCCCTACCCTCTTGATTGAGGCCAATGCAAGCAGGAGCAGAGTCTTCATTGAAAGGAACTTCAGCTCGACTGACTGCAAAGGCTCAAATGGGGCCTGTCGTAGTGCTGTCAGCACTAGGGAGAGATCCCAAGAAGGTACAGAGGGGGGCCGGGTCGGATTTAGCCTTCTTGCCCCCCTGAGGAACCTGATGACCCGGTCATGCTTCCCCACCGACTTCCCTTCTATGGGGTCGTGGTGCGCAGAAATAGCAGCCACATAGACTTTAAGGGTGGAGGGAGACAGTCTTCACTCCAACCCTTGCTGCAAAAAGGAGAGCACGACTCTGATCGGGCATCTTCGGGGGTCCTCTTGGTAAGAGGAACACCACTCAACAAACAGGTTCCACTTCAAGGCGTAAGCATGTCTTGTGGACTGAGCTCTCACCGAAATGATGGTGTCTACCACTCCTTGGGGTAGGTCACCTAGAACCTTGGCATCCCATCCAGGGACCAGACATGTAGTTTCCAGAGGTCTGGACGTGGGTGCCATAGGGTGCCCACCCCTTTGAGTCAGTAGATCCTTCCTCAGAGGAATCCGCCAGGGAGGGGCTGTCAAGAGGAGCATTAGTTCTGGGAACCAAGTTGGGGTGGGCCAGTAGGGTGCCACCAAAAGGACCTGCTCCTCGTCCTCCCTAATCTTGCACAATGTCTGTGCGAGAAGGCTCACTGGGGGAAACGCATACTTGCGCAGGCCCCGCGGCCAGCTGTGTGCCAGTGCGTCCGTGCCGAGTGTTCCCTCGGTCAGGGAATAGAACAACTGGCAGTGGGGCATTTTTAGAGAGGCAAACAGGTCTACCTGAGCCTCCCCGAAATTTCTCCAAATCAGCTGGACTGACTGGGGATGGAGTCTCCATTCTCCGGGGAGCGCAGCTCACGACAACTCGTCGGCTGCATGGTTGTGCAAGCCCGAAATGTGAATGGCACGACGCGACCTCAGATGCTTCTGACTCCAAGATGGATCAAAGCAAGGCGTACTGCTAGCAACTCCAGGCAGTTGATGTGCCAGTGTAGTTGAGGGCCTGTCCAAAACCCCAACACTGCCTGCCCGTCGTACATGGCCCCCCAGCATCTGTGTGTACCACAGCATGCCTGGAGACCTGTTCCAGGGGGACTCCTGCCCAGAGGAACGTAAGGTCTGACCACGGGGTGAAAGTTTGGCGGCAGGCTGGAGTCACTTTGACCCGGTGAGTGCCGCGTTGCCACGCCCTCCTCGGGACTCGGCCGTGGAGCCAGTGTTGAAGCGGTCTCATATGGAGCAGCCCCAGCGGTGTAACTGCCGCTGCAGCTGCCATATGCCCCAGGAGCCTCTGAAATAGTTTCAGTGGGACCGCTGTCCTGCACTTGAATGTATTCAGGCAGTTCAACACCGACTGGGCACGTTCCTGTGTGAGGCGTGCCGTCTGTTCGACCGAGTCCAACTCCATACCGAGAAAAGAGATCCTCTGCGTCGGGGAGACTTTGCTCTTTTCCCAGTTGACCCGAAGACCCAACCGGCTGAGATGCGCGAGCACCAGGTCCCTGTGTTCGCACAACTGATCCCGAGACTGAGCCAAAATCAGCCAGTCGTCGAGGTAGTTGAGAATGCGAATACCCTGCTCTTTGAGGGGAACAAGGGCCGCCTCAGCGACCTTCGTAAAGACATGGGGCAACAGGGACAACCCGAAGGGCAGGACCTTGTACTGATATGCTCGACATTCAAACGCGAACCGCAGAAATGGTCTGTGGCGCGGAAGGAACGAAACATGAAAGTACGCATCCTTCAGGTCGATCGCTGCAAACCAATCTTGAGGACGGACACATCTGATGATGTGCTTCTGCGTGAGCATCTTAAACGGTAGCCTGTGAAGTGCCCGGTTCAAAACACGCAGATCCAAGATCGGTCATAACCCCCACCGCCTTTCTTGGGCACTATGAAGTAAGAGCTGTAAAACCCCGTCCTCATATCGGCTGGTGGGACCGGCTCTGTTGCATCTTTCGCCAGTAAAGTAGTGATTTCTGCACGCAAGACAGGGGCATCTGCAGCCTTCACAGAAGTGAAGTGGATGCCCCTGAACTTGGGGGGGCGCCGGGTGAACTGAATCGCATAGCCGAGTCTGATGGTCCGGAGGAGCCTGCAAGACGGAGTGGGAAGCTCTATCCAGGCCCCCAGATAACACACAAGCGGCACCAGCGGGGCCACCGACGTACCCGCGGTGGGGCAGCAATGGGGAACGCAGGGACCCCGCTCGGGCGTCTCGTTGCCGGTCCGAAGCGGGGTCAGAGTGTCTGTGTCTGGAGTGTGAGAGACACTTACCTGCTTTCGGGCAGTAGTACGTCTGATAGCATTCTCCAAACGCCCACTGCTGCTCACTGGCGAGAGGGGAGGGTGAGCGAGGTCCGAGGTTGGCCCGTTCCACAACCCCCATCCCTGCTGGGGACCCAGAGATAGAAGAAACTGCTCTTTTTGTCGAGTATTTGGCTACCACTGGCCGTGAGGAACCTGATCTTATCGGTTTCCCTCATGTTGGCCAGACACAGCCAGAGATGGCGCTCCTGGACCACCATGGTGGACATGGCATGACCCAGAGACCACGCGGTCACCTTCGTTGCACGTAGCGCGAGGTCCGTGGCCATACGAAGGTGGGGCCCTTAGAACCAGCGCGAGCCACCCCGAGATACCAGTCATCCAGCAGAGAGAGTTCGGGACGTGATGGAGGCTTCCATTCAAGCCCTACACTCTTGGCCACCCAGGCAAGCATAGCCATCATCTCAGGATCCGTATCCGGCACCGCTGACCGCCTGGTAGGCACCAGTGTGCTCAGATCATCCTCTCCTGAGAGGTCTGGCTCACCCTCCGATGCCGCAATCGACGTCCGATTGTCGGGGGGAGCCCCAAAAGATACAAGTGGTACCTCATGGGAAGGTCCAGTCTGTTCTTTTGGCCGCTCCACTGGCTGCGAGGTGCTGGTGAAAGGAGGAAGTTTTGGGGAATTCCTCACAGTCACCGTTAGACCAGCCATCTCCCCGCCAGAGGTGGCACCCTCCCAGCGTTTGCCAGGGGGAACGCTAGATCTGGGCAGAGGAACCGGCACCCCGCCCCTTTGCAGGAAACGGAGTCTGGTTCGCAACTCGCCGATGGTCATCCTCCCGCAATGAGAGCATGACTCATCCACAAAAGCTGCCTCAGCGTGCTTAGTGCCCAGACACGTGAGGCAATGATTGTGACCATCACCCGGCGCCAGGTAATGACCGCATCCAGAAGTGCACGGGTGGAAGGGCATGTTTAAACGCCGTGTCTTTATAAAGACGTCCACCCGTGAAAGCTGTTTTAGGAAACTGCTGAGTGCTGAGGCGAAGTGACCGACTGAATGGGGAGCTGCATTCTATAGGCTCCATCACACAGTGAGCTGTTCTCCTGCATCATGTTCATCACCAATCAACTGTATGAATATATAAGATGACCTATGCAGGTTAAATGTGTTAATCATTTTCATAACTAAATTATTAAATAAATGTGTTAATTTGACATCCCTA
>VONZ01002991.1:0-31191 GCA_012976165.1 Labeo catla | reverse complement strand
AAAAAAATCACATGTGTGGATTAAGAATTTAATCTTTGTGGTGAATAGAATACGTCACAGGAGAAATTAACAGTTAACTCACGTTGTACAGTGAGAATGAAACTCTTTCTCAAACAGTAGGTCTGTAGTTCATAAACTCCAGTGTGTTCAGGTCTGGTGTTTGTGATGGTCAGAGATCCAGTTTGATTGTCCAGCATCAGTCTGTCTCTGAATCTCCCATTAGGAACAAAATTTACAGTGATATTTCCATTCGTTATACAAATTTTAGCTATGCTTTTATATCCAAACATCCATTGAATCACATCATCGTCCATCCTTTTATGAAGACCAGTGTATAGAGTGACTGAATCTCCCTCCATCACTGATATTGACTCACCAAAAACACCTGAAGAACAAACAGAAAAATATTAAGACTTACATAACTTGATGGTTTACTATATAGTTAGTAGTAGAAATTTACATTTCAGATGAATGATTTCCCAATTGACTGGATTTGAGCTTCACACAACATTATATGCAGAAAACACTTTTACTTCAAATGAGAAACACATCACGACTGAAACTAAAGCTGCTTCTGTTTGAGCTCCAGTGTTTTATATGAAGGACATTTAGAAAATAAACTATTAAATAAATAAAAATAAAAAAAAACACATTTCAAGCTCACCAACAAGATGCCACAAACACAAGCAGAACCAAATTATGTGAAACATCTTCAAAGGTTTCAGACCACAAACAGAAGACAAACTCTTCAAAACTGGTTCAGTAATAAAATGACAGATGAGCTGATGTGAAGCTGCTCTGTAGTAAATCAAGAGAAACTCTACTGTTAGTTAGAATAACTGCCTATTTATTGTGTGTTGACGTACCTGACAAATCAGCAAGTTTCTGCTTCTGTTGACCACAACTTCCTGTTTTCACAGTTATGTTCATTTTTAAAAATTTAGTTTTTTTGTGTCTGTTCAACCCAGTCTCATGGCAGTTTGTGACATAGTCATGAAATTCAATCTATTGATTCATGTTCATGGACAAGAATTTCCCTTTTTTGTCTCACTCAGCACGACTCTCGATCAAATGTATTTCAATAATAGGAAGTATCTTTTGTGCCTGAAGCATGTTTTTCTTCTGGCACTCAGAAGCACAGAAGCTTTGTTTTTTTGCTCATTTGTAATTATTTTTTTTTTTTTTAAACTTTAAGCGCTACATTACTCAACTGGTAATCAGAAGATCCTATCCTTGTTTTTTTATTGCTTTATATTCAGTCGGCTTTAACCATTGAAAACCATCGTAAGTTGTTCCTTCCAGCCAAAATATAGTAAATGTATTCTCCCAGATAATTAACGAGGCCGATCATCACTTCTAAATGTGTTCTGACAAACACAGTTTTTTCATGGGTTTGGTGTGTCAAATCTAATAGTATATTCTACAGTACCCATGAGATATATTGACCGTTACTGTAGATAATGATTATGTGCAATCCAGTTAAGATATATTCAGGATGTGTTTAGAAGCTATGTTCATATATACATAGCTTCATATACAGTGTATACAGAGTCAAAAGAGGATCCAGAATATTTAAAGAAAAAATTTTTTTTTTTTTTATTCAAAATATTCACACACTTGCTTACCATGTCATGAACTATCTGATGTTCCGATTCACAAATATATGTAAATTAGTGTGTTTTGTCGTTTAACCAGTCATTCGTTACCAGTGTACTTTGGAAATGTTATAGGTTACAGATTACAACTTACTCTATTTAAAATGTAATACGTAGTGCAACTTTTCAATTACTTTAGTAAAGTAATGTAACTTTTGTATTACTTTTGATTACTTTTTGAAATTTCTAATTTTTTTTTTTTTTTTAAACATTTAAAGGGGTCATCGGATGCTAAGTTCACTTTTTCATGTTGTTTGAACATTACTGTGTGTTGGCAGTGTATGTACAAGTCTACCCTATAATAATAAAAATCCATTTTGTTTGTTATTAATTTATATGTAAAAGTAATGTCCCCTTTTTCAAATCAAGCCGTTCTCAGTTGCCTTTCGGTGTGCTGTCACACAGACAGAGGCCGCTCCCGCAACAGTTGATTGACCTGAGCTCTCACCTCAGATCAGCTGTAACAGTCCAGTAACTTTCCATGTTTTAATGCCAGAGCAGGGATGTAAGTTAGACAAGAATATCTCAGATTGAGTGATTGAGGTGTTGTGTTGCTGGATGTAATAATGAACATTGTAGTTGTCGTTTACCCCTGACATCTGAGCTGCTGAAGATGCAGTAGATTACGTTTGTTTGTGAAGGGAATGTGCCTCCCGATCTACATATATCCGTCTATGTTCGTGCGAATCATTCATGATCCAGCTTCACTTACAGCAGAAGTGAGTATAAGGGGTTTTTTTATGAATCTTTGCGATCGCCTTTCCTTATAACCTGGTAGTTAGGAAGTTTAGCGGCTAAATGCGGCTAATGTAAACAAGATCGTCTTTCCACAGAGAGAAGAGAGGGGCGGGGTGAGCAGAGCTCATTTGCATTTAAAGGAACAACCCCTTAGAATGAGATGATTTTTGCACAGCTGATTTTGGCAAGGTAAAAAGGGTGTTGTTTTACAAAACCATTTTTAACCAAAGTATATTAGAGACTTTTCATTAAGACCCTAAAGAATCATATCAACTTGTGGAAAATGGGCATCCGATGACCCCTTTAAACCAGGCAGATTTTAACCTTGCAGTAGCACTCAACAGTCAACACTGATTACTGATTCATTCCTTTATCACTTAAATGAAAAAAGATTATAATAAGTAATTGATAATATACATCTTTATTTTAAGATAACAACTGGATGTACATTATCCCACTTATTACACAGCTGCTTCCCACAGTATTAAAGTAAATAATTAGATACGAAACACTAATCTGAGTTGAAATATTTGAGCGCAGAGCTTCCATGAAGAATCAGATGCTAGCAAGTGGCAAACTGACAAAATTAAGAAATTGTACACATAATACTGAATTGAGTTTTAATATTTTATTAGCTAACCAAACGCAAAGCTTCCACCAAGAAGGCTCAGAAGGAAGTGAACTAAGCAAGCGATGTGCGCGTGTGAACAAGTATATACTCTTAAAGCGACAATGCACTTCCTGAACAAATCTTAAAAATCATATACATCTTAACTCAAAACAAAAACAAACAAACAAGCAAAAAATATTTACAACAATATCAAATAAACAAAATATTCTACAAAAGGGAGGTTTTGAGTAAAATAACATAACCAAAATAACTGTTACAATGATCTCAGTTCTCAGTACTTTAACAGTTGCAAGAAGAGCAGAACTGAATTTATTTCTGAATTGGATTGTCACTGTTTAGTTATGTAATTGGCATTATCCATTTTTACCTGACAAATAAAACATTATATCTGATTTATTCTGATCTCTTCTGAAATCATTATTACTAGTAAATTGCGAGGAGGCTTTTGTTACCGCAAATTACGGCCAGGATAGAGCAGTAGGCACTTCATCTGAGACCTCCTGATTTCTGTCTATCACTGATGTTAGCAGGTTGTACGGGAGAAGACTAAAGTAAACTACACTTTTTGTGAAGGCAAACAGTGGGCGGCTGTCAAAAAGGTATTAGTTACCTACATACCTCTGACTAACATCAGACTGGAGCTTTTGTGAGTGTGAGATTGGCACAATGGCCACGCCAGACTCAAATGAGGCATTAGGTCCCCAATGAACGAATAATTGAAGGTATGGGATTTCCAGAATAATCAAGTATCTAAATTAATACATAATTGATATTTACGATTGGTGTAAATTAGAGAAATTTAACGATCACAAGGAATTGGAGTCAGATTAAACATGGAGCTAGATTAAAATTTTAACTAAATCCTGATAAACTTTGCAGAAGCGTTGTGAAAAGACCAAACATGCATTAAACCTTTAACCAGGCCACTGGACTCCGCGTTTGGGCCCGTGGATGGATCCTTACAGCTGTATGGAGCTGAGACCTGTAGAATCACCACCACTACAATAAAGAAAATCCAGGTTTCTTTAACACTTGCCTCAGAAGGATCCTCAAAATCTCTTAGACAAACAAGATCAGCAACGAGAAATTGTCTGGAGAAACACAGGACTGAGAGGGAAATTCTGTTAACAGAAAGACCTCGTTTGTGAAGAAACCCTGCATCCCAATGCGCATAATATCCTCCCTATCTGCCCTAAATAGTATTTAAAATTACAACTATCACACAGAATTTAGGATGGACAGTATGCACATTGGGATGCAGTCAAAGTCGAATGCAAATGACACCCAACTGAACAGCAAAAGCAATCAGACAGAACTAGTGGAGTCAGTGACAGAGAATACTGAGCAAATCTCAGGCTGAGCCACTAGATGATGTTGTTGATCCGCATATGAAACACAGACATCCGACTACAGACATTTAAAGCCTTTATCATTGCCTGTTGGAGAAAATGGGGTATGTTGTGTTTACTTTCACTGTGTTCTCAAAGTATATTATAGCTATTCTATTATAATATATTATATAACAAAGTATAGTATAATTATAATAACGTCTCCCAAATCAGCATTTGCTCAGAATACAGGAGATACTAGGTGGAGTTTATTACTGTGGATAGAAAAAAAAAAAAAAAAAGACAGCTAATATGTGTGTTCAGTTGTGGTGTTTGTGATGGTCAGAGATCCAGTTTTTTTTGTCCAGCTTCAGTCTGTCTCTGAATCTCCCATCAAGAACATCATCATATACAGTGATGTTGTGGGCCTATTTATTGAGCACAGCTATTAAAGTGTTTTCATTTCCAAACTAATTTGAGAAACATTTTCTTCATCAGTTCACTGAAAAGCTCACAACAGTGATGCTTAAAATGTCTGAAAACACTCACGACTAAACTGTGATATTTAAATGGATGAATCCTCCCCCAACCTTACTTAGTTTCCGCTCACACGTTCATCTCCTTTAACATCATGAAAATCAACAAGCTTTTGCTGATCTTACATTTTCATATGAATTCTGGCCTTGTGTGAAAACTAATAAAAGAGTGAAATACCGGATTAGAAATCAGTATCTACTGGTGTTTTATTTAGTGTTGTGAGCTTTCAATCATATTTGACCTCTGTCTAAGGGTGTGCAATGTTAAATGAATGAATGAATGAATGAGTAAACAAACAAACAAACAAACAACAAAAAAAATACATGTTTGAATTTTTGTTTAGATTTTGTAAACAATAAATTTTCATTCTTTTGGGCATTTTTACCTCTATAAGGGTATTTTTTTTATATATAGTCTTTTATGTCAAATTCTAACAATTAAAAAAAAAAATTAAAAAAAAAAAACAAATTATATATATATATATATATATATATATATATATATATTTTTTTCCTCCAAATTACAAAACATGCCTCTATGGCTGTTTATAATCTAATGAAATCAGTATTAAATCCATCTTTGCAATGCAGAATTTGCACAGAAGCTGCATCTGAAGTACTATAATATTTACATTTTAAAGTGAACTTGTCCTGCATGATTGAAATGTTGCACAATACTGGATTAAATATCCGTATCTACCAGTGTGAGCTACAAGATACAGACTCTGGTACCTTGGTAAATGTGAGCAAAACAACTCTTTTAAAACTCTAATTGAAGCACACACGAGGCATTCAAAGGCTTGGATCAGTGAATCAGGGTTGCCAGGTTTTCACAACAAAACATGCCCAACTGCTACACATCTCCCTACATTTTGCCTTTTGAAGTTGTGGAAATGCTAGTGTGCTGTTTTTCCCTTTGCTGTTGAATCAAATGAAAACTAAAAAAAAAAAAAAGGCTTACTTATTTATCAGTAGGACTTCCAGCTTCAGGGGAACCACGTGTAAAAAGCATCTATACAGAATCTACTTTTTTTGCTTTTGTCACACAACAGAAGGAGGCAGACAGGTAAATGGCAAAGACTGTTTATTTAGCAGAGGTGCGGTGTGCAGTATTAAACTTAGCTGGATATTGGAAAAGTCTCTTTTGCAAAGGAGGTTATTGGAGGCAGACAAAGGATAGGCAGATCGCTGATGAAAGACGAATTCCCGGTCTAGGGATTGTATCCGGTAGGGAGTCTGTAGAGTTCGTTAGAACGAGACCAGACAAGAGATAGCATGAGAGGAGACTCTTTATAGTGATTGCTGATGAGGTGGTGCAGGTGCCGTGAATCAGAATTCCGGGGAGAGGGAGTGAGAGGGTGGAGCATGCTGATCCGGTGACGATGGGTTGTAGTTGGTCTGCGATTCTGTGACCGCTTTAGAAAATCTTGCAGACAGAGTTACAAAAATAACATTTGAATAGTAATAAGCCAAATACTGTTTATTGATAATAATAATGTAAACACTTAGGCCTACATATGAAGAGTTCAGATGCAAAACCAGCTAAATCCATCTGACGTCTTTTTTTAAAAAATGCATTTTTATCTGGCTCAGATGTATAGGTTTCTATGTAAGCACTGGTACTTCTGATTGGGCTGAGGCTGCTATTTTAGTGCGTTTGAAGAAAAAGTATTTGATGGACGTATAATATGTATCAGGAGCATTCACTCAGTATCAATATCTCATTTTTGACCGAAATGGCTTTTAGCTGGTTTTGCATCTGAACTCGTCATATAATGTTAAATACAGTAGTTTTAATAATGTACAACTTCTTATGCATTGCTGAAGGTTTGTATTCCATCAGAAGGCACTCGACATAATGAATGCAATAAAACATGGAGAGATTCAAACTTCAGAGTGAGAGAACTTTACTGACAAAGGCAAATACAGATGGCAAATGGACAGAAAAGCAGGATCTTTTATCTAAAAGACACATAAACAAAGCCTTCAAACTGAATCTGTACAATAATAACACTGAAAGACAGATACATTTTTAAAAGCCATTAAACCACTAAATCAAACGTGAAAGACCATATTGCATATATATTACAAAAAAATAAAGAAAGAAAGAAGGAAAGCTTGCTGTACTGAATCTAATGTGAGCATCTTTGGCAATCTTCAGTATTTATCATGACAAACACTTACATTTGATACTCTGAACATACATGAGCATTTAAAAATGAGCCACATCACTACCAGCAGATGAATATAAAGCCTGTAAAAATAAGATTATTAAATGATAAATGTAAAATAGTTCCATGAGAAATTACATAATTTAGGCTTCTGATGTGTGAGTATGTGCTTGATCTTGTTCAGCTCTTCTGGATCTGATGTCATAAACCAGAAGAATGACAGTAGCCACACCCACCAGAGCAGAGAGGACCAATCGAATCACAGCTTCAGTAGAACCACAACAGTGAACAGAGTCTGAGGAACAAAAACATCAAACTGAGATCAGCTCAGTCAATAAACGCTAATATCAGCACAGACATCAACTAATATCAGTGCTGTCGTACCTGAGCATGTGTGACAGAGTTTGCTGATGTCCAGATGTTGAGTCTGGTTGCTGATGGGATTGTTGATCACACAGCTGTAGGTGTTTTTATCCTGATATTCCACCTCCAGAGGTAGAGAGAGACTGATGCTGAGAGCAGACACACTGATGCTGGACAATAAACTGTTTCCTTTGTACCAGGAGAGAGTCACATCACTCACATTCACCACTGAACACAACAATGAACAATATGATGATGATGAACATTGTAAAGAGTTACTGCTGATCACAGGAACAGGCAGATGAGCTGAAAACATGAGAGAATAAAGTTAAATAAGGATGAAGGTATATATTTAAGCTTGAGGAAAAAAAAAAAATGAGGAACCAATACTGATCAAAAATCTGAGCATTTAATTGATTGTTTATTGATTGTAGCTATTAAAGTGTTTGCATGTCCAAAACTCCAATGAATCACATCATCGTCTGTCATTTCAGTAAGATAAGAGTTTATTGTGATTGAATCTCCCTCCATCACTTCTTCAACAAACACACCTGAAGAACAGAGTTTCTCTTGAGACTTCCTTGCTTTGCAGCAAAGTTAATGATATGCTAAAGCCCAGGACTGGTTGCAAGGAAGTTTGTGACTGAAAACAGGTGATTTCAAGTCGTGTTTTTGAGAATCTGTCGGTTTGTTTTCACTGCTGTTTTAAGGAGAAAATACTCAACAATGGTTTTGACTTATGAATTTGCACATGGTTTGTCTTAAATCATATTGAAAACGCTGCATAGACATATAAACAACATTAAAAGCTTGATTTTCACCACAGGGTGTCTGCAATCTTCTGCTAGCATGTCATTATTTCCTAGCTTAATGGGATATACTAGCTTAAAACATCCACCCTGTTATATTATTGCATAACATTGCATTGCATGCAGCAACTCATGCAATCTCTCGCAGCCCTGGACTCTTTGCCCACCCTTAGAATTTTAATGCAGTACTGGCCTGTAACAGTGAATGTTGATCCTCTCTGACTAATTTAACCAGTAATTTATTACATAGTACTAGAGCAGAAGCAACTGAAGCCATAAAACACATTTCAGACTCCATCCAGATGCCAGAAACACAAACAGAACAACACAGTGGGAAACATCTTTCAAACCGTTTTCAGTCCAGAAATCATGAGAAGACAAACTTTTAAAAACTGGTTCAGTAATAACTTGACAGCTGAGCTGATGTGAAGCTGTTCTGAAGTAAAATGAAGTGAAACTCCACCTTCATCTAAAATAACTGCACATCTTTAAGTGTTAATGCTTGTTACTATCTAGGAATTTTTTTGGCAAATTTTTTCACACTCTGAACATTGTCACTTTCAGCTCCAGTAGGCCTCAACTTCCTGTACGTCAATGGTGTAATTTTCAACAGTAACAAACTGACCTACTATACAACATGTGAAAAGTGTCTTAAAGAAGCAGTTTGATCTTGTCATGAGATCCTGAGAGTGGCAACTCGAATTGAACTTAAATTCGAATTGAACTTGAATTCCAGACACTATTGTGTCCAAAAATGGGTAATTCTGTCTACACAAAAGTGCCACTTTTGTGAAGATTTTTTTTAATGAGGAATCAAATAAAACCCAGCTGAAGAGCAAAAGCAATCAGACAGAAATAGTGGAGTCAGTGACAGAGGATACTGAGCAAATCACTCCTGATAAAATGCCGATTGAGGCTGAGCCAGATGGTGTTGTTGATCCACAGATAAACACAAACACAAATCAGACTACAGATATTTAAAGACTTTATTGTTGACTGTCAGAGGAAATGGGGGCCAATGGTTTGTGTTTATGTTCTCAAAGTATATAACTGTATAACTCACAAAGTATATTATTATTAATAATAATAATTTGTTGTTTTATTATTGTGGATAAAACTAATGATCTTAATAATAATGTAAATATTTACAAATGATATTTTAGTAAAGTAAATCTTTATAGGTGGTGCACTGCAAAACTATTAATATGTTTAATAGTATGTAATATGTAACCAGGGCAGGAATAGCTTAGTATTTAATTCCCCTGGTAATTGTCCCCTTTTAGATTTCTCGCTAATGCAGTTAAACGCGCTGTCCCCTTTAAGAGTTTGAGTACGCGCATGAGAGTGAGAGTGCGTCAGACGGCAATGGAGAAAGCACGGATAGAAGCGGCAGTTACAAGTGAGGAAGAAATCACTGATAAAACTGTCAGTTGGATATAATCCAAGCGGTTTATGGATTCGTGGACCTGTCATGGTTTCTGTTGTGTGGATGCAACGAGTGGAGGATTTTAACTCGTTGTCTATCTAAGTTGCTGCTGCACGTGAGCGATCTCAGATTGGGAAGGGGATTTAGGCCTGCGTCAGCGGAGATTGAGCGTAAGCAAAAATATGTTTTGAACGCTGTAATCACCTAAAAATAACATAGTATATTGCATGTAAAGAATGAATGTGCATTAATTGTAGTGTTTCATGCTGTTAAGAGGGGAGATTCAGGAAGTGAGATCGCATATGCCAGTTTCCATGTTTGAAAATCCAGAGTCTCGAATAAGAGTGAGTAACAAGTGTGTTCACATGTGAAGCATAAAAAGTATTGTACCATATATATTGTGTATACTGTTAATTGCTAATTAATATGCTTAAAAGAGGGTGAAATGTGAGCTGTGTGTAGTGTGGGTGGTGTGTTTAGGTGGCAGGATGTACAGATTTATCATGTATGGTCATGCTGTGTTCTCTTTTTGTTTTTGTCTATTTTATCAGGCACATACAAGCTACTGCCGTTGTTTTGTACACCCATAACACATTTTGTGATGTTGCTTGCAATAGTTAAAGTCAAGTGGGGCTCGTAATTTGAGTTTCTGATTAGACATTAATGCCCTGAAGAACTTTCGTTTTTTTTTTATTACCACTTCCTATTTTGTTTCCTGTACCCATTTAAGTCAGTTGGGTGTTGGTCTTGGTTTTCATTACAGTTTTCCTTATTTAATTGGATTGTAATCCCACAAACTTCTTGCTGAACGAAACATTAATGCTGAGTCTACTTCGAGACTCAGTCAAGAATAAAAAGAATCCTTTTCTGTTAGATGCTCTGGCTGTGTCTTTTTCCTTAAAATATTAGAAGGACGTTGTACCGGCCACATCTAGTTAGTATTCCTCCAGGAGGCGCTCGACATAATAAATGTAATAAAACATGGAGACTCTTGAACCTCAGAGTGAGAAAACTTTATTGATAAACTGGATTACTGAAAAATCTGAGTCTAAAATGCAAGGAGAGATTGCTTATGTTTTACTGTATTCTTATTTAGCCAGTAGAGCGTCAGTATTAGAGACATCTGATATATACAATAATATGAACAACACTACACTACCTTTAAATGTGATTTGAGGTGATTTTGAAAGTCTCCAATTAAATAGGAAAGATTAGATTGTAAAAACAACAAAAACTATTGAAAGGAAAGCATGTTAGCCTATATAAACTAATCTAACATATTTTGGTAATCATCAGTATTTATTATGACAAGCGCTCACATTTACTTTTAAGCATTAATGAGAGAATACATTGCTGTTTGTTTTTTCAAATCATCTTCTGGAATGGAAATGAGCCACCTAAAATAAACATACAGGTATGTGAATATACAAAACAATTACAAATGAATGAAGATTGATAAACGATTATAAGAAATTACATCATCAACCTGATGTGTGAACATGTGCTTGATCTTGTTCAGCTCTTCTGGATCTGATGTCATAAACCAGAAGAATGACAGTAGCCACGCCCACCAGAGCAGAGAGGACCAATCGGATCACAGATTCAGCAGAACCACAACAGTGGACAGAGTCTGAGGAATAAAAACATCAAACTGAGATCAGCTCAGTCAATAAATGCTAATATATGCACCAACATCAACTAATATCAGCGCTGCCGTACCTGAACATGTGTGACAGAGTTCAGTGTTGATATGTGTGGTCCGGTTGGTGAATGAATAAGCCACAACACAGCTGTAGGAATCATCCACACGCTCAATCTCCAAAGGTAGAGAGAGACTGATGCTGAGATCAGACACACTGATGCTGGACAATAAACTGTTTCCTTTGTACCAGGAGAGAGTCACATCACTCACATTCACCACTGAACACAACAATGAGCAATATGATGATGATGAATATTGTGAAGAGTTACTGCTGATCACAGGAACAGGCAGACGAGCTGAAAAAGATCAGAGAATAAAGAGAAATGAGGATAAATGAAGATATTTAAGCAGACGAGGAAACATGAGAGGAACCAAGACTGATCGAAAGTACAACATTTAAAACCAATTTATTACTCTTTTATTATTTAATAGAAAGTTAACTATAAAGCTAAAAAAACTTTTTGAATTCTAAGTAATTTGGTATGTCTTTAGATTTACTTTAATGTTGCAATAAATACATGAAACCAATAATACACTCACCATAGACAGCGAGACTGAAACTCTCAGTCAGTTTGTTGATCTGTAGTTTATAATTTCCAGCATGTTCAGTTGTGGTGTTTGTGATGGTCAGAGATCCAGTTTGATTGTCCAGCTTCAGTCTGTCTCTGAATCTCCCATCAAGAACATCATCAAATACAGCAAATCTGTCAACCCATAAATTGATTTCAGCTATTAAAATGTTTTCATTTCCAAACATCCACTGAATCCGAACAGCACTCAGTGTGTTAGTGAATTTAGAGTTTAGAGTGACTGAATCTCCCTCCATCATCAATATTTCATCTGTATCACCAAACACACACAGAATAAGGTTCACAGATTAGTAAATTTATAATAGTTTCTGAAAGTAAATAAATATTTAAATTTGAAATTAAAATCATTCAACAGAAAATACACACAAAAAAACAAAACAAAATGGTGTGTCTATTAATTATAGCATCTTAAAAAAAATTTAAATATGTGAAACTGATTTTTTATTTATTTATTTTTTTTTTTTTTTGATACTCACTATGGACACTGAGAAAGAAAACAAACGCCATATTGCTACTACGTAGCTCATAAACTCCAGAGTCTGTGGTTCTCATGTTTGTGATGGTCAGAGATCCAGTTTGATTGTCCAGCTTCAGTCTGTCTCTGAATCTCCCATCAAGAACATCATCATATACCGTGAATCTGTTGGCTGTTACATTGATTTCAGCTATTAAAATGAATTAATTTAAAAATCTCCACTGAATCACATCTTCATGCTTCATTTCAGTAAGACCAGAGTTTATAGTGATTGAATCTCCCTCCTTCACTAACACCGACTTCAGTACTGTAACACCAAACAGAAAGAGAACGAAAAGAAACAAGTTTCATCACGGACAAAATTGGTTATTTGAAGGTTTACTAAAATAAATAGTTTTAAGTTTAATTTAAAAAAGATGGATATTATCAAGAATCAACAAGCTATATATATATATATATATATACTCACCACCATAGACAATAAGATTCATAGACTTGATCACACTGTTGGTCTGTATTGTATAAAGTCCAGTATGTCCAGCTGTAGTGTTTGTGATGGTCAGAGATCCAGTTTGATTGTCCAGCTTCAGTCTGTCTCTGAATCTCCCATCAGGAACATCATCATATACAATGAAGCTGTCAGCCCGTTTATTGATTTCAGCTATTACAGTCTTCTCAGTATATCCGAACCTCCACTGAATCACAACATCATCCATTATTTTAGTAAGACCAGAGTTTAGAGTGACTGAATCTCCCTCCAGCACTTCTTCAAACACACCTGAAGATTAAAGCTTCAAAATCACTTCACTAAAATACTCGTAATCATTTAAATGTGAAGGTAATAATATTCTGCAGAAGTACAAAGACAAAAGAAGTAACGTTTTATGTGGTAAATTACCTAAATAGAAATATTTTTATTCTTTTTATACAACTAACATTAATGCTTTTGGCATGCGTTCACACTTGTAGTCTGATTCTCTTGGTTCGTTTGGACTGGACCAAAAAAGAAAGTGGTGCATTTGGTCCTGGTCCGATTAGCGTTCACACTAGCATTTTGACAGCGTAAGGCATTTTAAAAAGGCATCATAAAGCACTTTACCTCCTCATTGCTTCATGTTTTCCCTCTGCTCATTTTGCTTGCACCTTTAAATCATATCGAATAGCGTAGCATCTTGTCAGCACATCCTGTTTTTGGTTTGTTTAGAAGTATTTGAGCTCGTTTGGAAGTGGACCGTGATCTCTTTAGCGGTCTCGGTCCACATTTGTTTGGTACGCACCAGGGTTTGGCAGCATTCACATATACTCAAATAAACTGTACTAACAGAGCAATCACGAGTTTGTAATCGAACCAAACACAAGTGTAAACACACCTTCAAGTGTAACTGAATCAATCACTAACTGAATACCCTGAATAACTTCTCAACTTAATATCATGGTGTATTTATATATGAGAATAACAGTTAAAGATATAATGCATAATATGTTAATCCTCTATAACTAATTTAACCAGTAATTTATTTCAAACTCACCATCCAGACGCCATAAACGCAAACAGAACAAAATTAATCTGAGAAACATTTTCTTCATCGGTTCACTGAAAAGTCCACGACAGTGATGCTTAAAATGTCTGAAAACACGCCTGAACTGTGATATTTATCTGGATGAATCCTCCCTCAACCTCAGTTTCCGTTCACACGTTTGTCTTCTTTAACATCACGAAATTCAACAAGCTTTTGCTGATCTTACATTTTCAAACGAATTCTGGGCCTGAATGAAAACTATGAAAAGAGTGAAATATTGGATTAGAAATCAGTATTTACTGGTGTTTTATTTAGTGTTGTGAGCTTTCAATCATATTTGACCTCTGACAGGGTTGTGCAATGTTGAAAAAAACAAAAACAAAAAACAAAGTTTGGATTTTTGTTTAGACTCCCAAAGCCTCTCCATTAATGTTAAACTGGTTTGTACATTCCTTTGAGCATTTTTACCTCTATAAGGGAATTTTATATAATATTTTATGTTAAATTCTACCACTTAATTTGAAAATTATGTTAGAATAACAAAACACTAAAGGGCTGTTACAAATGAAATGAAATCAATATTAACAACATTGTCTTAATAAGTGAGTCATTGAATCATTCATTCAACCAATTTGTTTAAAACGACAGACTGATTCAGGAACAAAGCATGTGACTGTATTATTAACAAATATTTGAATCATTAACTCACACGTTTTGTTCAAAAAACACAGATTCATTCACTAGAAAACACCGCTATGTGTTCTTCTGTGGATTTATATTCTATTCTTTGTAAAACTGAGCAAAAACAAACAATTTTATGTCTAAAATGTAACTTAATGTTAACTTTTTCTTTTTTGAACTGTTGCATAAAATCAATATCACATTTGCAATCATGCTAATGTTGAGGAAAAGAGCACTCTTGCTTCTGTGAAATTGCATAACTCAGTCATATGATGCAAGTATAAAACGATATTAAAGGTCATACAGAACTTATCCTTATATCTTGACTTTTGTGGTCATTCTAACTTGGATTGCACAAGCTACATCATGCAGTGAAAGTGCACGCGAGGAGTTTATCATACTATAAGAGAATTCACTGCGACCGCAAATATCCAACAGAAGCTGTTTATCCACCATGTCACACCCCTGTGGACTGTTTCTGTGGTTTTCCCCTGTATGCCCTTATTTGGTCTTTCCTGTTCTGTTTCTTATTATTACATCATTGTCTAATCCTTCACACCTGTCTTCCCTTGATTAGCCTGTGTATTTAAGTTTGGTTGTGTTCCCCGTTTGGTTGTTGGTTCTTGAAGTCATTTTACGTCATTCTAGTCTGTTTCATTGTGTTGTGTGTGGATTCCCTGCTGTTCCTGTTCGTTCCTGTTCCTAGTGTGGATTATTTATTAAATGTGTTTGTTCCTGATCTCCTCGTTCCTGCTCCTCATTCCCGCACACGATGACTGTGACAGAAGAACCGACCGCAAACAAAATGTTCTGGGCTAAGGAATTCCTGTTTAACATCCAGCAGCCAGAGAGGCTGTTGGAGCAATACGTGGAGGAATTTCTGAGCGTTGTGCACCTGGTGAGTTGGAGCGATGCCATGATTAATGCGTGTTTTCAGATGGGGCTAAATGATGACCAGTTGTTCAGTTTTGTAACTCCTGGCAATTGCCGCAAACCCGTAGCGGAATTTATCAATTATGTCCTTGCTCTTTGTAATTCCAATTTCTACGTCGATGTGGAAGATTCTAATCTTCCCCCCCATCTGTAAACACGCTGCCGCTCCAGCTCACCACCAGCCGGCATCCTCCACCTGCTGCTCCAACGAGCTCACTCCCTCCAATCCTCCCTCGCTCACCCCAGTTCTCCAGAGCTTCTCCCTCATCCTCAGCCCAGAACCCGCGGCCCGCTCACAGACTCCGGCCGTGGCCCGATAATGGATTCCGACCGCGGCCTGCTCACAGACTCCGGCAGCGGCCAGCTTAAGGACTCCAGCCACAGCCCCGCGCTCGAGTAAGCCAGCAACAGCCCAGCGCTCTGGATTAATGCCGTTGAATTTGGCAAGCCACCTTTACCATAAAGACTCTATGGATCAGTATGGATTATTCTCTCTCTTGTCTCTGCTGGTCCCGTCCAGCTCTCCTTCGTCTCCGCTGGTCCCGTCCAGCCCACCCAAGTCTCCGCTGAGCGCCCTCCAGAGCCCGAGTGCCCTCCAGAGCCTGAGCGTCCTCCCGAGCGCCCTCCTGAGCCGGCGCCTCCCGAGCGCCCTCCTGGGTCAGCGCTTCTTAAATAGGAAAAATATTGCAGGGTATGTTTCTTTAGTGTAAACAAAATGTTTGCATGTGAATGTTAATGAGAAAACACTAGTAAATGTAATTGTTCATTTAGAGAAATTTGTTTACCTGAGAGATTTGGTCTTTTTGGAAAATTTAGATATTTATTTATCTTGTTTATATCAAGATCTCTGTTTTTGCTAACAAGTGGCTATTTACCGTGCAATTAAATAATTTTATTATTAAAGCACCCAAAAATTATGTAAAATGCTAATATTTGTGATTTATTAGTTTCCTCCCTATGTTCTGTTTACCTGGATTGAACTCATTTCATAACTGATGAACTTTACACAATCAACCCTAAACTGATTTCAGCTGAACAACGAAACTTGTCTTTTTAGAGCTGTTTTACAGCAGAATATGATGTTTGGTCCGAAAACCAGTCAGTATCTGGTGTGACCACCATTTGCCTCATGCAGTGCCACACATCTCCTTTGCATAGAGTTGATAAGGTTGTTGATTGTGGCCTGTGGAATGTTGGTCCACTCCTCTTCAATGGCTGTGCGAAGTTGGGATATTGGCAGGAACTGGAACACACTGTCATATATGCTGATCCAGAGCATCCCAAACATGCTCAGTGGGTGACATGTCCGGTGAGTATGCTGGCCATGCAAGAACTGGGATGTTTTCAGCTTCCAGGATTTGTGTACAGATCCTTGCAACATGGGGCTGTGCATTATCATGCTGCAACATGAGGTGATGGTCGAGGATGAATGGCACAACAATGGGCCTCAGGATATAAATGCACCTGTGTTTGTTGTCCATAACATATGGATGCCCATACCATAACCCCACCGCCACCATGGGCCACTCGATCCACAACGTTAACATCAGCAAACCACTCACCCACACAACGCCATACACGCTGTCTGCCATCTGCCCTGTACAGTGAAAACCATGAATTCCATGAATTCATCCATGAAGAGAACACCCCTCCAAAGTGCCAAACGCCATCGAATGTGAGCATTTGCCCACTCAAGTCGGTTACGATGACGAACTGCAGTCAGGTCGAGACCCCGATGAGAATGACAAGCATGCAGATGAGCTTCCCTGAGGCGGTTTCTGACAGATTGTGCAGAAATTCTTTGGTTATGCAAACCGATTGTTGCAGCAGCTGTCCGGGTGGCTGGTCTCAGACGATCTTGGAGGTGAAGATGCTGGATGTGGAGGTCCTGGGCTGGTGTGGTTACATGTGGTCTGTGGTTGTGAGGCTGGTTGAATGTGAGTTTTTTATGTTTTTAATATATATTATTTTTACATTTACATTCACATGTACAGTACAGTTTTACTTTTAGGTACAACACATTTTACTTTAATCAAAAGTTTTATATTTACCTGTTTGTAAGCACCTACTATGTTACTGTATTTTAATGCAGGTCATTATCGGGTGCTCGGAGAGGCAAATATTTTCTGAGGTGGTACTTGGTATAAAAAGTTTGAGAACCACTGCTTTATGCCATTTAAAGTGACCATGCATGTTATGATGTAGATATTTTTAGATAGGTAGATTTTAACAGTGACTTTTTATTTCATAATTTCGACTTTGATGTCTCATAATTATGACTTAATATGTTCAACAACTGACATTTTAATTGTTAGCATGTTGTGATGTAGCATTTCATAACTTAGATTTAGTTTTTTTTTTGTTTTGTTTTGTTTTTTGTTTTTTTGTTTTGTTTTTTGAGCTTCCATGCATGTCTGAATAAGAATCATATGCACATTTTACGTCACATCAATTTCCTACATTGCGCGTTTGAGAAGCATACAAAACAAAACAACAACAACAACAACAACAACAACAAACCTACGTTGTTGCTTATAATACTATAATTATTTTATTTTACATTACTTTGCATTAAATTACGGTAAACTAGCTAACACTGCTGTGAGTGTGTTCATAACAGGAAATTTAACATCTGTCTCTCTTAAAACAAACTTCATTTCTCCATGATTTTCCTCTTTTATGACATAGTAAGCAAAGATTCTATCCCGTTTTGTTCTCTCCAGCTTTTTTCTGTGCAACTGGCCTTTTGTATCCTTTCATAAGTTTACTGCTGTTTTCACAAATAATATTATAATATATCATAAATATTAAACATTGGGAACATCAGAAGATGATGATGAAGCGAAGTAGCTGTGTTTGACAGCTTATTTTTCTATTGTCCTGTATGCAAAATGCTAGGGTCCATCAAAAGACTGCTACGGTGAACTGTTCAGTATTTGCATATCCTGTAAGATTAACCTGTAAGATTTTTGAACACAGACATAAAAAATGCACTATCCAGACTTACATTTTTATAATTCATGAATGAAAACATTTTGTAATATGATTTTAATGTGCATTTTCCATGGTAATGCAATGTCTGATTTTAAAATGCCTTTCAAAGGATGAATTTTGAGATTTTAAGTTTTGAACTGATATATAATTTCTTGATATAATGATTTCTAAAATGTGATAGGGAAAAAGGCAATGAAGAAAGTCTTGTGTGACAAAGGTCAGAACTCATCATATTATGATGTAGATATTTTTAAGTTGCACTCTTGACATATATTAATCTATTACTTTTCCTACATAATTTGTAATACAAAGATATGGTAAAATATCTATTTAGGAGACCTTTCAAACGATGTATAGTTTGTCATAATTAGATTAGGATGTATTTGTAATATAGTGACGTAAACTTAGGCGTCCCACAGCGGGTTAAAAATGTGCAGAACATGATGCCTTCTCTTCAGAAACTGTGAGGGGTGAGATACTGTATACTGATACTATATGTTATATGGCTATAGTCAAATTTAAACACTCTGATCATGTTAATGTTTTGCGTGAGTATTAATGTACTGTACCAACATTTACATCTTCAAACATATAAGCTGTCAGATATATATTCAAAATGGATAAAGGTATTTTCCAGCTGTCCAAATTTGCATAAAGATAAATGTGTCATAACTAACAGAGCATGATATGGAGAGCTCTCCTATGAATTCTTTAAGCTCCAGTTTTGCATGTGTAAGTGAGTTAAAAAGAAGAGAGTAACAAAAAGAGAGAGATTTAGAGTTTAATGAAGGGAAGATGTTTTTAACTGTCCATAGCTGTTTAGAACATTCAGTGTTTCTAGAATATGTCTGTGTTTCAGTATGTCACTGGATCTTTCAGCAGTTTATAGCTTTTGCACCTTGTGCATGTTTTTTTAGTCACATCTTCACAGAGATCACATTTCACATACCATGATTCCAAACTATTAATCTCTCTTTTATGCTGATTATATCACAAACATTAGGCCTTACAGGTGTGAGGTGTGATCTAAATGATATGAGATTAAGGTCCTGTCTGTGGTGCTACAGTTGAAGAGATAACCTCCATGTTTATCTTGTCTTGAATGGAGTAAAACTGTTCTATCTCTTACAAATTTAGAACACCTCTCTAGAACCCAGCTCACACCTTCAGTGTCTTTATAAGCACATTAGGTCCTCCTGTTCAGCTTCATTCTTTACTGGCACCAACAATTAGCTCTAAGAGTGTCCATTTACCAGCTTTGTCATATAATCATCATCATCTGGTCCTCAGTGAACATCGTCTGCTGTCATTTCTACAATGAAAATACTGTGGTCTCTCTTTGTTCTGTTGGTCTCCAATCTGCTGGTTTCAGGCAGGGTGGTGCCAGATTTTTTAACAGGATGTCCTGCATTCTTTCTGAACACTCAACTGGGTCGGGTCACTCCAACTATTCTGCCAGGAACAAGAATCTGTCAGTATTATGAGGGAAATGACAGATTTGCCACATATTATGATACCCACTGGCATATTCCTATTTGAACAGCATATAGATTTAGAGGAACTGGTGGAACACGTAGAATTGGATGGAGAACTGAACCTGTGTTCATCTTTTTGTTCAAAATAGTATTATTTATTTATTTATTTATTTTACAATTATTATTTATGAAACTTACCCACATTCAAGTGTTTATAAAAAATAATGCATAAAGCTAGAATAGAGTTTTGTTTACAAGCAGATACCCTGATCTTTCTTTCAATATTTTGTATGTTCAGATATTCATAGAACAAATTATATACAAATTTATTCCTAGAAGGGACATAGTAGTATACTCAAAGTGTGATGCAAAGTTCATTTAAAGAAAACTTACGAGTATACTTGCAGAATAAAACTAATAAACTAGTAGATTACTGAGACTATACTTCAAAGTGTACTAAAAATGCTACAAGTATTTAATTAGTAAACTATCAGTATACCTATAGGTTCACTTTTAGTATAGTTGCAGTACAAACTAAAACATAGATTAAAAACTAGTTGTGTACTCAAAGTTTACTACTGTTATACTTGCGTGTATACTTTTATATACTAGAAAGTGGGCCAATTTAGTCCCAAGGAGTATTAAAATAGTACTACTATTATAGTAGTACTCTACTCTACTATTAAAGTATACTACTAGTACTCTGACATTTGTATACTTACAACATAAAGTATACTTAATAATATACTTGAACTTTACTTAAGTATACTTCATGAAATAAACTTGAAGAATCCACATTCTGTTCTTGCATCCATCAAAACAGCTCAACAATAACCAGCAGGCCTCCAATGCGGATTATAATGCATTTGGAGGAAATTGGCACCGAGGTCATCTGTATCCTGTTCATCACACATCTAATAACGTATGCTGAGTCCACATTCACTCTCACTAATGCAATACCACAGTTTCCTGCTCTGAACACAGGCCAGTGGAGGGTGCTGGAAGGTGCAGTTGCCACAATTATGAATGACTGTGTGAACACAGGTCACAGGGTGTATGCTGTGGTAGGGGCAGTTCCAAGCAATGATCCACACTATCAAATCAATAATTTAAACATACCAAGCCACATATGGAGTGCCTTCTGTTGTATTGATAACAATTTAATGCCCGGCATTCTAGGGGTAATATTGCAGACAACCGGGTGAATAACCCTCCCATTTGAGATGACTGTGCACAACCTGGAGACTGTACTCAATTTTACTCAAAGTTTGGACATGCTCGATGGGCACGTCGATGATGGGTAACGGAATCAGCGGGCTGGGGGGAGGCTTCCTCGGAGTGGTACGTTGGCAGGTGGGACATGCCTGGCAGAAGTGCTTCACTTCGGCATCTAGCCCCGGCCAGTGGAAACAGTCTCGGATCCTTTGGACTGTATTCTCGACCACGAGATGTCCCGCCATGGGATGCGTGTGCGCCAGTTCCAAAACTGTTTCCGTCTTCAACCGGGGCACAACCAATAGCAATTTTTCCTCCCCCCTTCGCTGTGCAACACAATACAGCAGGCCATTTTGAACTACAAAGTGCAGGAAAGGATGGGGACCAGGCTGAACTTCCTTGCCGTCAATGCTGCGGACTTGTGTCCAGCAATGTTTCAGCCTGTCGTCCTCGCGTTGTTCTCGTGCGAATGAGCCCTTTTCCGTCACCTGTTGGAACACATCATAGAATAGGTTTGAACGTTGGGAAGGGGACTCACCCTCTCTCCCGCTGTCTGAAGCCAGCAGTTAGGGGTGCTGACGGGGTCCTCGGGCCGGTCTCCATCTTCGGTGGCTCCCTCTAGAGCTGGCAGGCTGGGTGGCGCTGACAAGCAGGCGGTCAAACCCGAGCCAGTCTCTCCCGATCAATACGGGTACCGGAAGGTCCTTCATCAGTCCCACTTCCATTGGCCAGGCGCCAGGAGCGGCCGAGATGGTTACTCGGTACTTGTCGGGTCTCCCTGTGCACACAGGTAATCGGGAGGAGCGCCTTAGAGTCTCCACGTGGAGGCAGGAGGTGGGACCGGACCAGGCTGACCGCGCTGCCGGAGTCGAGGAGGGCACGGAAGGGCTTCCCGTTGATCTTTATGTCAACTTCCAGGGCTCCGATCGCCAGGTCGCTGTGTACGATACAGCCTGCCAGCCAGTTCCGGGTGGGGGGTATGGGAACCTCCGTGGGCATGGACTCCTCTCAGGGAGAGGGAGCCACGGGCCTGCTGATTGTATTCCCATTCAAAGAAATATTGGGCGGCGCAAACCGGTGATAATCCCAACCGGTTGAGGATTTCCCTCTTCACATCTACATAGCGTTCAGCGGAAACCGCGGGGAGGGAGAAATATGTGCGTTGGGCTTCACCCGTCAAGAGGGGGGCCAACACCCGTGCCCAATCTTCCTGAGGCCAGCCTTCAGCAGTCGCGGTGTTTTCAAACATTTGCAGGAACGCTTCTACATTGTCGTGGAGCGTTAACTTAGGCAGCAGTTTGGCGGCTTGCACGCGGGGATCTGCTTGCGGAGCGCGTTGAGCGGCAGTGGCTTGAAGAGCCGCGAGCCCCTGCTCTGTCTCACCTTGCCGGGTGGCGAGGTGCTCGACAATTTGTTGCTGGCGAATGCTAATCTCGGTGAGCCGCTGGAGAATCTGATCCATGTCGGGGGAGGAGACCTTGCCTGCCATGAACCGGAGAAAGAGAGACAACGGTGAGTAACAGAAAAAAGTTCACTTGCCGGTGATTCTTCACTTTTCTGCCCGCATTCTTCACCAGTCTGTCACGGGGTGAAGAATCACACGAGAAGGAGAGCTCAACTTAAAGCCCCGGAGGGTGGATTTACTGAACAAAGTGAAAATTAAGTGCAGAAATACAGGTAGGTGCTCCGGTGGTGAGGCGTGCTTTCTTCCGTGTGTGTGGCAGTGGGTCCGTGAGTGCTGGAGTGGGGCTGGTCAGTCCTCAGCTGCTTTCTAAATGAAACAGGGAGAGAAAGCATTAGCGTCCAGTTTCATGGAGATCGCTGTCAATACTAGCCGTGTCCTTCATGCTTATAAGCACGCCGCTTGATGAAGCGCAGCTGAGGCCGATCCGTCTGTGATGAGGACGTGCAGGTGTGGCTCGTCCGTTTCCAGGGCAACGCTGATGGATCCTCGGGACATTCGTCACAACATGAATTACAACCCCATTTCGAGAACAGTTGGGACATTTTGTAAAACACAGTAAAATCAAGATTATGTGATTTGTTCATTCTCTTCTAGTTTTTTATCGTTTTCATTGACCAACTTAGATGTGTTTTAAAATGATAAGAAAATTCATTAGACCTAGCTGTAATAAATAAAACACGTGAAACTGATATTTAACTCACCAAAGACATTGAGAACAAGAGAAAACCTGCTTAAACATTTGTTCTGTAGTTTATATACTCCTTCATGTTCAGTTGTGGTGTTTGTGATGGTCAGAGATCCAGTTCATCCACTTCAGTCTGTCTCTGAATCTCCCATCAAGAACATCATCATACACAGTGATGCCGTCGACCCATTTATTGATCACAGCTATTAAAGTGTTTTCATTTCCAAAGCTCCAATGAATCACAGAATCATCCATTAATTCAGTAAGATCAGAGTTTAGAGTGACTGAATATCCCTCTAGCGCTGTCAATGACTCCACTTCATCGCCAAACACACCTGAAAAAGATTTTGTTTTTCTTACAGATTAAGCTTTAAACTCATTTGATGTTGATTTGATGTATTTCTATATGAAAATAACAGTGAATGTTAATCCTCTGACTAATTTAACCAGTGATTTATTACGTAATAACAGAAAAGAAGCAACTGAAGCCATAAAATCACATTTAAAACTCACCAACCAGATGCCACAAACACGAACAGAATAAAACTAAGTTGAGAAACAATTTCTTCATCGGGTCACTGAAAAGCCCACAACAGTGATGCTTAAAATGTCTGAAAACACTCACGACTGAACTGTGATATTTATCTGGATGAATCCTCCCCCAACCTTAGTCAGTTTCCGCTCACACGTTCATCTCCTTTAACATCACGAAAATCAACAAGCTTTTGCTGATCTTACATTTTCATATGAATTCTGGCCCTGTGTGAAACTAATAATAGAGTGGAATACTGGATTAGAAATCAGTATCTATTGGTGTTTTATTTAGTGTTGTGAGCTGTCAATCATATTTGACCTCTGACTAGGGGTGTGCAATGTTAAATGAATGAATGAATGAATGAATGAATGAATAAACAAATAAATAAATAAATAAATGTTTTTAAATGATTTTTGTTTAGATTCTGTAAACAATACATTTTCTCCTGAAGTATTTCATATTCTAACTTCTCCATTAAAGTTAAATTGGTTTGTGCATTCTTTTGGACATTTTAGGGTATTTTACATAGTCTTTTATGTCAAATTCTAACAACTGAAAATATATATATACAAAACACTCTAGGGTTGTTTTCAATCTAATGAAATCAGTATTAATTAAATCCATCTTTGCACTGCAGAATTGTTACAGAAGCTGCATCTGAAGCACTATTTAGATGTTTTTACACTGATTGTTTACTAAGACAAAACTAAGACCTCTGACTAGGGGTGTGCAATGTCGAATGAATGAATGAATGATTTATTTCAATTTTTGTTTAGATTTTGTAAACAATAAATTATGTACAATACAATAAACAAAAACAACTTCTTATGCATTGCTGAAGCTTTGTGTTCCATCAGGAGGCACTCGACTAATAAATGTAATAAAACATGGAGAGACTCGAACTTCAGAGTGAGAAAACTTTATTGATAAAGGCAAATACAGATGGCAAATAGACAGAAAAGCAGGATCTTTTATCTAAAAGACATATAAACAAAGCTTTTAAACTGAATCTGTACAATAATAACACTGAAAGACAGATACATTTTTAAAAGCCATTAAACCACTAAATCAAACATGAAAGACTACATTACATATATATTACCAAAAAAAAAAAAAAATGAAGAAGGAAAGCTTGCTGTACTGAATCTAATGTGAGCATTTACAAATGAGCCACATCAAAACCAGCAGATGAATATAGAGCCTGTAAAAATAAGATTATTAAATGATAAATGTAAAATAGTTGCATGAGAAATTACAAAATTTAGGTTTCTGATGTGTGAATATGTGCTTGATCTTGTTCAGCTCTTCTGGATCTAATGACATAAACCAGAAGAATGACAGTAGCCACACCCACCAGAGCAGAGAGGACCAATCGGATCACAGCTTCAGTAGAACCACAACAGTGGACAGAGTCTGAGGAATAAAAACATCAAACTGAGATCAGCTCAGTTAATAAACGCTAATATCAGTGCCGACTTCAACTAATATCAGTGCTGCCGTACCTGAACATGTGTGACAGAGTTTGCTGATGTCCAGATGTTGAGTCTGGTTGCTGATGGGATTGTTGATCACACAGCTGTAGGTGTTTTTATCCTGATATTCCACCTCCAGAGGTAGAGAGAGACTGATGCTGAGATCAGACACACTGATGCTGGACAATAAACTGTTTCCTTTGTACCAGGAGAGAGTCACATCACTCACATTTACCACTGAACACAACAATGAACAATTCTGCTGTGATGATGATGATGATGAACATTGTGAAGAGTTACTGCTGAATACAGGAACAGGCAGACGAGCTGAAAACATGAGAAAATAAAGATACATGAGGATGAATAGAGATATTCAAGCAGACAAGGAAGAAACATTTAGGGAAATCAAGACTGATTATATGAGCAGAATATAAATCTGGATTCTATAATGAACTGTTGGGTGATTTTAAGAATTAAACAACATCTACTAAATGATTGTAAACTTCTTCAAATTGACTTTAATGCTGTAATAAGGAAAAACAAAATAAATAATATCATAAAACAACAGAATGGACATGAAAGAATCAAAATGTATTATGGATTTCAGTATTGTTACACAAACAGGTGAAGCCGATATTTAACTCACCATAGACAGTGAGAATGTAATCAATCCTTATATAGTAGATCTGTAGTTTATAACGTCCAGCATGTTCAGTTGTGGTGTTTGTGATGGTCAGAGATCCAGTTTCATTGTCCAGCTTCAGTCTGTCTCTGAATCTCCCATCAAGAACTTCATCATATACAGTCATGCTGTTGGCCTCTTTATTGATTTCAGCTATTAAAGTGTTTTCATTTAAAAATGTCCACTGAAACAGATCATCATCAGCCATGTTAATAAAGTTTGCGTTTAGAGTGACTGAATCTCCCACCATCGCTGACACTACCAAACGTGCACCTCTAAAACTAAGCCCAGCTGAAGGACAAACAGAAACAGAGTTCATTTTTTAGGATGGTTTACTAAAGTAAAAAGTAAGTAATATCATAAAACAACAGAATAAACATGAAAAATCAAAAAGAACAGTTGAATCTAAAATTAACTCACAGTGAACAGTGAGACTGAATCTCTTTCTCACACTGTTGATCTGTAGTTCATACTGTCCAGAGAGTGCAGCTATGGTGTCTCTGATGGTCAGAGATCCAGTTTGATTGTCCAGCTTCAGTCTGTTTCCGAATCTCCCATCAAGAACATCATAAAATACAGTGATTGTCTCACCCAGTTTTTTTATTTCAGCAATTAAAGTGTTAAAAAACCTCCACTGAATCAGATCACCATCCATTATTTCAGTAAGACCAGAATTTAGAGTGACTGAACGTCTTTCCCGTACTGACTTCACTTCTTCACCAAACACACCTGAAGAACAGAGTTTTAGCGTTTAAATCACTTGATGCTGGTTTGATGAAGCTTCACTAAAATACTTTTCAATTAACTTAAATGTGATGTGAAAAACATTCAGCAGCAGCACAAAAACAAACGCCATAAATACTCTTTTAAAACTCACCAACCATATGCCACAAACAGAACAAAACTAATTTGAGAAACATTTTCCTCTTCGGTTCACCAAAAAGCCTAAGATAGAGATGCTTAAAATGTGTAAAAACACTCACATTTATCTGGCTGTGATATTTATCTGGTTGTGACCCAAGTCACAGTTTCCGCTCACATGTCCATCTCCTTTAACATCATGAGAACCAACAGCTTTTGCTGATCTTACATTTTCAAATGAATTCCGGCCCTGTATGAAAACTAACAGCACAAGAGTGAAAAATTGGATTAGATGTCCATATCTGCTGGTCTGGTGTGTTCTTTAGTGTTGTGAACTCTATCTAGGTTGCGCAATATTTACAACATATAATATCTCAATACCTGGTTAGTTCTTGTATTGACAAAATCCATCTTTGCACCTCAGAAGTGGCAGAAGCAGCATCTGAGGAGGCATTTAGATGTATTAACACAGACTGATCAATGAAGCTCATTCATTGTGAAACAGACGGTATTGGGTCAAAAATGTAACTCAGTGTTAAGTTCTTGTTTGATTAACTGTGTAAAATAATCATCCCATTTGGAACTACATTTGTTGTGTATCAAAGCAAGAAGCAACAATTCCTTTCGCACAGTAATCACAGTAAATGACTATAAAATTACCAGAATCTGTAAATAAACAAAACATGAACTATATGATCACACAGAATGCATTTTTGCTCTTATAAACACAAGACATGTATAATAGTATCAAACCGAAGAGTCACCACACTGATGAATGAAAAATATATATATAGAAATACTATTAAAAAAGCAGCAGGGCTTACTGTAAAAGTGTGGAGTATTTGTGTCATCTCCATGAGAACTGATTTTATGAAAGCTGGTCAGTGCGTTTGGACTGTACACGTACACATACCAGTAATCTTGATGTCTTTGTTCACACAGTATCATACCGCTAACTTAATGGTAATATTTCATATGGGTAAATTGTCATAACCGATTTACTAGCACTTTTGAAAAGGTCCTGTTCACATGTGATCTCTTAACAACAATTCACCAGACTGAAGAGACTGAATGTGTGAAAAGGGATTATGCTGTGTCTAAAATGTAACTCAGCGTTAACTTCTTTGTACATACGTACTCCACCGCGACACTTTCACTGCTGGACCAGATCTAGGTTCTTACAGAGAGGGGGAACAAACATAAAATCAGACTGGAGACCAGGGCCTGTATTCATGAAAATTCTTAATGCAAAGACTTACTCCTTGAGACAAAATTCTAAGAAAATTCTTAGAAATGTGGGTGTGTCCTCTTAAAATTAAAGATCCTAGTTAAGAAAAAAGTAATTCAAAAAGCATCTTAACCCTAAGAAATGTGTTGCACACAATGCATGACAGTGAGTTAATAGGACACTACACATTAGATTGTGCAGGGTTCCTGTTTGTGACCAGTCTTGTTAGAGACATGCTAACATCTCCAACATAGTAAAGAAATGTCATAGTGCAAGAAATGGACGTAAGGTTCTTTCAGAACCTTATTGTGTCACAGTTCATGTCCCCGGTGTACTCCCCCCAAAAAGCCGCCGCTTGACAGGATCCCCCCAGGACTCCTGTCCAGGGCCTGTAAGTTCTTTCAAAGGCTTACACGGCTTCTGGACACCTTGGGCGTTCAGGCTAAATCTGTACGAGGATGGCTCCAACCTAGAGCTTCAGGAACTGCGTATAACAACCGATTACACTCTCTGAGCTATGAAAGTTGCGGCGCAGGCTTTGGGAAGGGCGATGTACCCGACAACCCCTGCCTCGTCAGCCATGGGACAGCCCCTGCAGAACTGGGTTGAGATCCTCGCGAACAGCCGGGCCTCCAGCCAGACCCGCCCGACTGCCAAAGTTCTTGCAGGAAAGTGGCAATGTCAGTTCGTCAGTAGGTTGCCTAGAACCCTTGTTAGGTTTCTAGTTTTCCTCAGACGAGCAACCCAGAGGAGGCGGGCTAAATGACCTACCCAGATCCACTCTTGACCCGGGGAGGAGAAGTGGACCAGGCCCTACTCCGACCGTCTGTCATCCAGCAGACAGTCACTGCATGGTCAGTAAGAGCATCCCTCCTCTCGATTATCTTACAGCACTGTGGCCCTCCATGAGATGGCCAGATGCTGAGTCTGCAGACCAGGATGTGTTGGGCACTCACCTGGTTTCTCTGCATGTTGGCAAAGGCACCCCGTGTTTCTTGGGGCTTTCATCTCCATGTACGGCGCCCTTTGCTCTATTCAGCCACGACATCCCCACTCCAGGTACATCAGGTGTAGTTCCTCGGAGACTGCTAGCAGAGTCCCGAGATGATTAGGGCCCAATCCCTCCTGTTGGCTCCTCAGGACTACCCAACTCGGCTACGCGACTCAGGTTGTGAGCCGTCTGCCAAGTTCTATGGCATTCTCTTACAAAATCAGCTCAGGGCGAGAATGCTGTGGTCCTTCAAGCGGAAATCGCAACCCTCCTGGGAAAGGGTGCAATAGAGCCTATCCCCTCAGCCGAAATGAGGAAGGGGTTTGTCAGCTCCTACTTCATTGTACCCAGGAAGGGTGGTGGACTCACACCAATCTTAGATCTGAGGTTTTCTGAATTGGGCCCTTCACAAGCTCCCATTCATCAGGCAGATCGGTGGAGCACGATTTATCAGATTCCTTAGAGGTGCCCGGAGGTTGAACCCTCATAGGCTGCACCACATCCCCTCTTGATCTGTCTGTGGTCTACAGTAAGATCAGTTGAGCCCCTTCAGTCAGCTGGTTTCTGTTCCCTCTCTATGGAGACAGCTTCCCTGACTGCGCTCACCTCTGTTAAAGGGCGGGAAATCTTCAAGCCCTCTCCATCAACGTTTTATGCCTGGAATTTTGGCTGGTAGGCTCTCACATTGTTCTGAGAACCCGGCCTGAATACGTGCCGAGGTACCCACCACTCTATGGAGCAGGTGGTGACCTTGCAAGCTATCCCTTCCCGAGAAGGTGTACCCAACCTGTCTGTTTTGCCCAGTCCGTACCCTACCTATGATACTGAACGTACCCGGAGGTCAGGCGTTCTAAACAGCTCTTGTGGACAGCAGAACCACAATAGGTCACCAAAATAGGATCTTCCACTGGTTGTGGACACAATCCAAACGGCCTACCAGGCCAGAGGCCTAATCTACATTGGGAGTCACAGGCCTCTCTAACAGACATCTGTAGAGCTGCAGGTTGGGCTACACCTAACACATTAGCCAGATTCTCTAATTTGCGAATGGATGGGATTCCCTTAGGGTGATTACGCTTCTTCAGTTCAGTAAGTTTCCCCAGGTAAACCCTGAACTACTCCTTCCATCATCCATCATTCTAGCACATTTCATGTAGCCAAGTTCTGCAGGAGAACTTGCTATTACAACCCAATACAGGGTAGGTTGCTACACGTGAACTCTTGTATTGGGTTTGTACTCCACATGTAGTGGCTCCTCATGCTGCCCCATGTGTGCATTTTTCACCTATATTCCCTTGAGATGCGGTGTTTCCCCTGAGACAGGCTCTGTCTCTAGGTTCTGAGTTTCGGTAGTCTCTCCTTGTGTGTGTAACGTGAGGACGCTGGGGCGGTGTAGAATCCAATTGCAGAAGTTTATTATAAACAACAGCAAACATACACGATGAAACAGGCAGAGGGTCAATAACCGGAAAGGCAGTCCAAAACGTACAACACATAAACGTAATCCAGGCAGCAGAGAGATAAAGCAGGCAGTGGGTCAAATACCGTAAAGACAGTCCAGAAAGAGCAAACAATCCAATAGGGGTAATCCGTAAACTCAGTAGTCCATAAACAAAGCAAGATAGCAACAGGTAATCCAACAGAGAAATATAACAAACGCTCGGTAAGGCAGGTGAACTGGCAATACTTCGCAAAGAAGTGAGCACATGGTGAGTCCTTAAATAGTGACAAACAGGAAGTAACAATAGAAGCAGCAGAGGGAGCATGCAAGCAGTACTGGGGTGAGGGCTCCCTCTGCTGGCTTGGCGTTACAGAATCCTCTAGAGCCACTCCTGGCTTCAAACAACAGTCCAGATGGGTGGGGGAACATAGGCAAAGCAGGGGTGGGATGGAGTGGCCAGTCCATGTAGAGCAGGTGGGCCTGGATCGGAGCAGGGACAGACAGTGAAGCACTGAGGACCTGGACCATGGAGCAGTGGCAGACAGTGAAGCACTGGAGGACCTGGGCCGAGCTGTGGCAGACAGTGGAA